>JABEVN020003623.1:0-17489 GCA_013146195.2 Codonopsis lanceolata | reverse complement strand
GAGGTGAGTCTATATCGAGGCGCCCCTCGACCCCCTTATATCGTGAGCGGTAGCTTCTGATGAGGCTCTGCCCATCCCTCAATTTTTCCCTTTAATTTAGTGAGGTATTTGGTGTCATTTGTCGCTTGTGTTCGGATACTCGGGTTTGAGCCAACCCTTCCTTTATTCAAACCCTATTTTTTCGTGACCAAATCCTTGAACTGGCTCTAATGCAAGCATCACACCGGATATCAACTTGTTCGCCAAGCCTCCCGAAAAACTGGGCACTGAGAAGGTCCTATTGGTTAAGAGTCGGATTGGGTGGAAATTGCCTCGACTTTCTGCTTCGATGTTAAGTCCCTTTCTTCAATCGAGATTTTAGATGAATACAAGGAGTCAACCCGAGCATCGAAGTCTTTCCTAGGGGTACACTGAACGGACCTCGCTCGGTATTCTCATTGAGCTCAATGACCGAGAATGAGGTTCTATCGAGGATGGTCGATGTCGACCAAAAGATAGAAGGACTAAATCCTCGCTATGAGGTCCCCGAGTATATCCAAGATCCGGTGTGTCAATGCAACGGGCATAGGTTTAGAGAAGACTATCCCCGATTAGGGATGATATGCTCAACTCTCAAGGTTGCAAAAGTATTTGTTTGACTTGTTTTTATTTTGTTATTTTTGATCACCGCCTTTTGCTCCTAGTTCTGACTTATCACTTTTTTGCTGCTTCAGATATGGTGGTGGATTTGGATCAAATTACTGGGAGGATTGCCAGGCAGACCCGAGGTGCTGCCCGTCGAACCGTGTTGAGGGATGCAGCTGCCGATCCCACGAAGGCCTACACTCTGTCCACCGATGAGCAGGGAGCTGGGTCTTCGGCTGTGCCCACTACCACAACCTCAACGGCTCCTCAATGGGCATCGCCCAAAGTGATCGTAACTCGGAGGCCCAAGCCTTTAGCCCAAGCCCCGACGAAGAAAGCTCCCCGCCACGACCACCGGGCCTGCCCGCCTCCGTGGAAAGTTCCCTACCTTCCCATTCGACAAAAAAGCAATTGATCGAGGAGGTATCAATGAGCTCTGAGCACAGCTTTGAGGATGCATCTTCCCGCTCCCCTATTCCCAAAAAATTGAAGGGTACGACCGTGGCTTCCTTGTCCAGTGAGGAGACTGTGCTTTGGCTGAAAGATGACTTCGCCGTGCCGACCACTCGTGCCTTGAGGATCAAGCTGGGGCAAGATATCAGGGACGTCTCGGCGCTACAAAATATTAATGTGACCTGACAAGATTTCCCTTCTACCCTAGCCGAGCAAGGGATAATTGTCCGAGCCCAGATGAGGGATATGGTCGGGGTTGCCAATTCTCTGCTTTCCAATGAGGCTACAGGACGCATTAGGTCAGGCGTGAGCGAGGTAAAAAGCCCTCTTTATTTTTTTTTTCTTCTCATTCTTCTTTTTCTTCTCTTAATTATTCTTTTTCTTCTCTTCATTCTTTTTATTGGATATATTGTATCTGACTTTTTACTCTTACCGTTTCCTTGTAGTTGTTCTCTTTTGTAAATTCGCTGAGTGGTCACTCTGGTCGGGCTGAAGCTGAGGTGAAGAAGCTCAAGACCCTTGCCCAAGCTGACCAGGATGAGATTAAAGTTCTCAAAGCTCGCCTGGCATCTTTGGAGAACAACTGGCCCGAAGGCGGAAGCTAGTGAGTCCTCAGCCAAGATAACTGCTTTGACCAAGGAAAAAGAACTGGCTGAGACTCGTGCTAGCGATACCAAACAAAGGGCTGGCCAAGCCGAGCAAATGAGATCCTTGGCTGAGAAGGAGGTGATCGAGTCCTCGGCTAGGATTACCGATCTGGAGAAGCGAATCGATGAGGTGAGGGCCTCCACCTTTGATCAATTTAAGGATAGTGAAGAATTTACCAAAGATGTCCTCCCATACTATGAATGGGGTGTTCGCCATGTTCTCCGGGTAGCTGCTTCTTTAGGGGTCACACTGGGGACCATCGTTGATTGGGGCGGCGAGCATTTCTCTGGGGATGCCACGAGGGAGGGACATGAAATGATCTCTTTCGATGAAGGCAAGCTAAAGATGATCCATGCCAAGGATGCTAAAGCCGGATTTGAAGAATGGGTGCCCCCGACTCCTTGGTCTCAAGATGCCATCTTCCTAATCAACGCCATAGAGAGGGGCGAAGATGTGGAGTTTGGTGTAGAGCTTAAGTTAAGACAATTCATGGGTGAGTAATCCAACCGCGACCAATTCCTTGATGAATCCGATGCCGCCGAACAGCGAGGTCTGCCCTCCCTAGCCCGTAATGCTGAAGTTGTTGATCTCCCTGAATGATATTTAATCCTCGATGTGTCGAGCAGATTGGGCGCGTGTGCCCTTGTTTAAAAACAATTTAATACTCGTGTTTGAAGTAACTTAACAATTTTTGTTCTTTTTAACTTTTGGCTCTGATATATCGACCATTGGATATTTATTTCTATTTTGTTCTTGCTTGTCATTTCATACTTTTCATTATTTTAATTGATTTGTTGTCTTCCTCGTGTACCGAGGATAAAACCTTTGTCCCACCTTTGTACAATTATGGGAATGAATGTTTGACTCATCTTAATTACCGTGACCTTCCTCGCGTGCCGAGAATAAGGCCTTTGTCCCACCTCCGTACGAGGATGAGAATGAGCACTTAGCTCATTTCTTTATTGTGACCTTCCTCGTGTGCCGAGGATAAGGCCTTAGTCCCACCTCCTTACGAGCATGGGAATGAGCACTTAGCTCATTTCTTTATTGTGACCTTCCTCACGTACCGAGGATAAGGCCTTAGTCCCACCTCCGTACGAGGATGGGGATGGGTTGGTGGCGAACATTCTTGCTTTGAAAAAATACATCATTCTTTAACCAAAGGTTACATAAGTGATAGTAGGCTTTGGGGTGATCGGCATGCCAAGGGTTTTTCAAAGGTGTGCCGTCAGGTTCTGCCAGTCGATAAGTTCATTCTTTCACGATGTTGGTTATTCTGAACGGGCCCTCCCAATTTGGTGAAAGCTTGTTCCTTCCTACCTTCATGCTAGTCGCCTCAATCTTCCTTAAGACCAAATCACCAACTAAGAAAGTTCTCGGTCTTACTTTCTTATCGTGATGGATCTGGGTAAGCTTTTTGTAGTTGATCATTCTGAGGCGGGCTTCCAGTAGTTTTTCTTCAAGGTTGTCGAGGTCAAGCTGTTTGGAAGAGTTGTTCTGCTCTTGATCGAAGAAAGTGACCTGAGCTGTTGGAAGGGTTAATTCAACCGGTGCCATTGCCTCCGACCCATAAGTAAGTGCAAATGGGGTTTCACCCGTAGATTCCCAAATTGACGTTCTGATTCCCCATAGGACGATTGAAAACTGCTCTAGCCAGCTTCTTTTTTTTGTCATCTAAGTTTCTTTTTAAGGCATACATGATCTTTTTGTTTCCTGCCTCTGCCTGACCATTGCCTTGTGGATGAGCCACCGAGGACGTTCAATGTTTGACATTCAGCCTTTTGCAGCTCGCCGTGAACTTTTTTGAAAACTGAGTGCCATGGTCGAAAACAATCATCCGAGGTAGTCCGAAACGACATATGATTTGCTCGTATACGAATTTTATTGCTTGATCCTCGGTTATACTGGCGAGCGGTTTTGCTTCGATCCATTTGGTGAAATAATCCACCGTGACAATAACATACTCGCAACCATGTTTGGCTTTGGGGGAGGGGCCAATGAGGTCAATTCCCCACATGTCAAAGGGCCATGCCATGACCAACGGTGTTTGTAAGACCGAGGGAAGTCGTGGAATGTGTGCATATCTCTGGCATTTGTTGAATTTCCTCACATACTCCGCTGGATCCCTTCTCATGCTCGGCCAGTAATACCCATGAAAGTTCATTTTGTCCGACAGTGTCCTCGCACCTGGATGTCCCCCACATTCTCCTTCATGTACCTCGGATAGCAGATCGTTCACCATTTCTAGCCGTATGTATCGAAGAAGAGGCTTTGCATTGGATCTTTTGTATAGCATACCCCCTACAACCGAGTATCTGCATGATCGGATCCTTACTGTTTGTGTTTCGCTCTTTTCATCCGGCAGGATGCCCTGTTTGATGTAGCCCTTTATGTCATCGATCCAACATCTTGAAGCCTCCGCGACTACCATAATTTCCTCCTGGTCGATGGTTGGGCATTTGAGAAACATGAGTTCGACGTCTGGAGGTACCTCCTCAGCTTCCGAGGATGCGAGCTTGGAGAAATAATCTGCTCGAGAATTTCCTTTTCTAAGGATTTGCTCCAACTCCCAATATTTAAATCGTGCCAACAATTTTTGTGTCAATTGTTGATACTTGGCCAACACCGGGTGATTTGCTTCGTATTTGCCCAGCACTTGTTTAACCACCAGTTGGGAATCACTGTAAATTACGATGTCCTCGACCTTTGAGCTTAGTGCGAGTTTGATTCCAGCGACCAGAGCTTCATACTCAGCCTGATTGTTCGAGGTTTTAAATTGAAATCTTAAGGCCATATTCAGTTCTCCTGACTCTGGAATGAGCAGTGAGAGATCTGCCCCACTTCTTGCTGTCCCATTAGATCCATCCACAAACAAGACCCGATATTGGAGAGGCGTGGTCTTTGTTTGTTCGCCAGTTATGGTCACTTTTTTAATCACAGGGGTGACCTCTTCGCCAATTTGTTCTTGATCGACTTTCTGCTTGGTGAACGAAGTTTCAGCGATGAAATCGACCAAGACCTGTGCTCGGATAGTTTTCCTGGGCTCATAGTCGATGTCGTACCCTGAGAGTTCGACTGACCATTTCAACGTTCTGCCCACCATATCTGTTTTGTTCAGAATTTTCCTTAGAGGAAAGTTGGTATAGACTGTTATCGAGTGTGCCTGGAAGTAAGCTTTTATCTTCCAGGCTGCGATCATTAAAGCAAGGACACACTTTTCGACCTCTAAATATCTCCCTTCGACGTCTGTTAGAGCGTGGGAAACATAGTAAATTGGCTTTTAAACTTTATCTTCCTCTCTTATCAAGACTGCAACGACTACTGAGTCTGATGCTGCCAAATATATGTATAGCTTCTCCTCTGGTATTGGAATGCTAAGGAGTGGTGGTCGACCAAGATACTCCCTGAGCTCTTCAAAAGCTTTAATACAGTCGTCATTCTATTCAAACTTCATGCTTCCCTTCAATATTTTAAAGAAGGGCAAGCTTTTCTCGGTTGACTTAGCGATGAAGAGACTTAGGGTTGTGACCCGGTCGTTAAGCTATTGGACATACTTGATTGAGGTTGGGATGCCCATAGTTGTTAGAGCCTTTATCTTCTATGGATTTGCCTCGATTCCTCTTTTATTGACCATGTACCCGAGGAATTTTCCTGTTGTTACCCCAAATGCATATTTGGCCAGGTTAAGCTTCATCTTATTCTTCCTTAGGTTTGCAAAGGTTTCTCGTAGGTTTTTGGCATGGTCGGAGTGTTTGGTTTTGATAACCATGTCATCAATGTAGGCCTCCACATTCCTGCCCAGCTGGTCGCCAAACACTTTATTCACCATTCTCTGGTATATAGCCCCTGCGTTCTTGAGGCCAAAAGGCATCATGGCATAGCAATACAATCCTCCAGCAGCTCGGAATGTTGTGTGTATCTAGTTGGTCAACCACATTTTAATTTGGTGATACCCTGAATAAGCATCAACAAAACTGAGGATTTTATGCTCGGAAATGGAGTTCACAAGCTGATCAATTCTAGGTAGTGGGTACTAATCTTTTGGACATGCTTTGTTAAGGTCAGTGATGTCCATACACATTCTCTGTTTCCTGCTCACTTTCTTCACCATAACTACGTTTGTAATCCAGGTTGCATATAAGACCTCCTTTATGATTTTAACCTTCAATAGCTTAGATACTTCTTCGAGTGTCCTTCAGCGGCCATGACCTGTCTATCTTGTCTTGGTCGAGCAGGACGTTCATTATGTGCTCGCGAGTGGTCGTGAGTGGAGTCCAATCAATTTCATCCCACTTATTCCTCCCTCGATTATCTTCCTCTTTGTGGGCTGGTCCTCGGCCTCCCTTGTTCGAGTTATCATAAGCCCGATGAGTTCCATTGTGCTCCTTCTTCTTCGCATCCTTCTTCTCATTCCCCTCCTTCTTTGCTTCCTCGGTATTGATCACCCGAATAGCATGGGCATACATTTCCCCAACTGAGGTTTGGTCCCGGAGCATCAATTCTTGTCTCATCAGCCCTTACTGTATGCCGGAGATGAAGCACATCTTGATTAACTCCTTCGAGATGTATGTTATTTGGTCGACCATGGCCATGAATATGTCCATGTATGTTTGGTTCGACTCATTTATTCGATGTTGTATACCGCACAAGTCGGTTTGCTTATTTGGCTAGAGTCCAACCTAGGAGAACTGTGTGACAAACATCTGCCTGAATTCATCCCAGCTTTCGACTGAGTCTAATGGGAGGCTTGTGTACCATTTTAGTGCCTTTCCCTTAAGAGTCCCCGCGAATATCTTTCCCCATGCATCTTCGTCATTAGGGGCCAATGCATTCAGTTTGACCTCAAAACTGGCCATGTGATTGACTACATTGGTAAGGCCCTGATACGTTTCAAAAGTGGGAATTTTTTAATCAGGTAATGGGGCTTTCCTCATCCTCTCCTGGAATGGCCCATTCTTTGCCGGGGGTAACAACATAGGTTTTCCCTTTTCCATGGCCTCGAGCCTACCACGGCGAAACTTCACCTCTTATTCGACGGCAAATGATGGCTTATTAGTCGATTTTTGCACATCGGTGGTCGCGTTCCGACCACTTTTCGAGTGCCCTGCTCCTGACTATTGGGAATGGGTGCAATGCATGCACGTCTTATTTTTCATCACCTCAGTCCTCGACCTGAACTCTCCTTCCTCGCTCCTTTCTCTAGAACGGCGAGGGTGGTTGGGCTCATTTGGATAAGTTAGCCGACTATGGATACTGGGCTTGGGTGTCTGCTCGCTCATCCTATCTCCCAACCAGGATCTCACACTAGGCTGAGGCCAAGGTTTTAAAAATCGTTAGGCGGCCGCTAGGCGGCACACTAGCGCCTAGCGCCGAGGGGACTAGTCGGGGCGTAATCGGGACCTAGGCGAGGTCTAGAATTAAGACATAATTACCATTTTTTTGATAATTTACATCAAAGATCAAACACATTGACTACAAATTTAATTTTTTTTTATTTTTGTCATTTTATCAAACACTTGTCTATATTTGTAAAATGAACAAAAATATACAAACCTACCATTAATCCCAATTCTCAACAATCCCAAAGCAATAAACCAACCAAGTTTAGAACTAAAATAAAATAAAATATATTACTACACCTACCTACTGCCCCTACAACCCACAATCTAACATATCCTCCCTAATCCCTTTTCATTCTAAATTCAGAGTCTCGAGACAGCTCCCTTCTTCTTCATCTTTTTTTTCTTCTTTCTTCTATCTATTCGGTAGACCGGTAACCTTTTTTTCTTCCTTTTTTTTCTTCTCTTTTTCTCTCCGGCAGACCGACTCTCCTTATTTTTTATCCTTAAATCTCTTTCCTCCTATATCTAACTCTTTAATCTATCCACTCTCTCATCCCACCGAATAGCCACAAAATCAATCTCATTTTCTTTCTACCTCCTTTTCTGCCTCACCATTACCACTCCCCCTTGCTTCTCCAGTTTTCCCCTTTTCCTTCTCCGATCACCGCATGCCACAAAATCAAAGCTACAAAAATAAATTAAGGTCGGCGAGGTTTGGCGTAGGCGCCGACTTGGTCGATTAGGCGACGACTAAGAAAGTCGCGGCAGTGGAGAGGGGCCTAGCGCCTAGGCGGGGAGTTTTAGAACACTGGCCGAGGCACAGCCTTTTGTGAGTGCCCCGGATTCTCCCGGACCCCGCGCTCCCTTTTTTTTAAGGGAACACGAGTTGCGGAAGGATATCACTCTTTTCATTCCATCCTCCCTTGTTTAGGGGAAAACGAAATTAAAAGTGCAAAAAGAGTGTTGTTGAAAGCGCGTTGAATACGCCTCGGTCACTGAGTGTGCGTTAGTCCACTATGAGTGCTTTGGATTTCTCCATAGCTCATCCTCCCTTGTTTAGGGGAAAATAAGATACATAAAATGCATCACCCTTTTCATTCTCATCGTCCCTTGTTTAGGGGAAAACGGAAAAGTGCAAAAAAAGGATGTTGCGAAGGCGCGTGGGAACACGCCCTGCCTCACTGTGGACTGATGTACATTCTGGATTACTATGAGTGCTTTGGGTTTTCCGTAGCTCATCTTCCCTTGTTTAGGGGAAAACAAGATACAGAAAGTGCATCACCCTTTTCATTCTCATCGTCCCTTGTTTAGGGGGAAAACAGAAAAGTGCAAA
The DNA here is from genome assembly GCA_013146195.2 of Codonopsis lanceolata. Taxonomy (NCBI): domain Eukaryota; kingdom Viridiplantae; phylum Streptophyta; class Magnoliopsida; order Asterales; family Campanulaceae; genus Codonopsis; species Codonopsis lanceolata. The sequence continues at coordinate 9,089 of JABEVN020003623.1, read as the reverse complement.
AAAAAGATATCTTGCGGGCCTCACTGTAATCCAAAATGTCGTAACAGAGTCGTCATCTTTATTTTAAGGATAAATAAAGAAAAACAAAAACAATCAGAGTTTGTAAAAAAGGGGTTCGGATGCTAAGTTACGAGATGGGAAGGTGTTAGGCACCCAACTCGCCCTTTCGGTCTCAAAAATAGTTTTTGGCTAAAAATGGCTTTCATAATATTTATTCAACAAATGAAATAAAGCATTTAAACAGATATATCTGTATCTACATTATTACAGACTTGCAGCCACGTCCTTTCAAGAATTACAAATATATTTATAAATATTTGGCCATAATAATGGCTCTTTTAAGTGCTATTTTATATAGAAATCCTGGCAGCATAACTGCTTATATTTTACATCGGGCCGGCTTAAAAATAACACTTTTTTATATAACTTCTTAAAGGCTTACCTTTAAGAGCGTAGGTTGTGCTTGCTCTGTCCTTCCGGGAGAGGGAGTCTTTTGTTGTTGTAGAGATTCGGACAGTAATGCGCGAAAGCTACTTTACGGCGTAAAATGGGCGAACAGCTGCTTGTGTTTTTCTTGTTGTTTGCTTGTTCTTTGCAATCGGCGAGCAACTGTTTGTTTGTCGGTTGGCCTCTGGATTCGGCGAGTAAGCTTGCTCTTTGGGATTTTTGGACCGGGGAAATAGGGTGGAATCCTAGCTGGGAGGCTAAGGTTCACTTTGAACGGATGGTTTTGTGTTTGGGGGAGATTTGACGGAGCTTCGAGGCTTTTTGGAGGAGGGGAACTCTCAGGACGATCTCTCTGCGTAAACTGAACACGGTGTGTGAACTGTGTGAAATTTTTCCGTCCCAAATTCTGAAGCTAGGCACCTTTATTTATAGGTGAGAGGAGGGACTCATTCGTCATTAAGATTTTTCTTTATGTGCTTCATCGGCTTGTACCGCGCGATTGAGAGATTGTACCGAAAGTAAAACACAACAGTTCAGGGTTACTATTTGGGCGCCACCCCCATAGGAAGTGGGCGCAGCTCCCAGTTTGAGCATGGGTGGCGCCAGCTCCTTTTTTGTTTCGATTTCTGGCACTTTGGCCCCTTTCCATTCACTATTCATGCACCCTTTCATTTCTTTTGCATTTTTTTTTGTAATCTAAACCCTGTAACTTGACATTTGTTAGTGTTTAATAGGTCTTGATATCTCATGTCAAGATTACATATCAGAGGTACGAAATTGGGGTATCTACACCTTTTCTTTTTCCTTGCCTTTGGAGGTTGCTTTTTTTCAGAGCTTGAGCCAGCTCCTCCCAGGGTACTGTATTGGTCACTGCTCTTGCTTTTTTATGGAGCATGAACATTTTGAGCTCGGCCTCTTAAATTCCCATGAGATAAAGTTTCTGGCGTTCCCAGAACCTCGCCTCCTCTAAGTATCTGTCATGCTTGGTGGCTTTGTTCTTATCCACCTGGGAATGTTCAACCTGGGCTTCCTCTTCGTCTACATCGAAGAAGGTGCTCACCTGGCTAGTGGCGCCCCCTACGTTGCGAGCATCCTCCTGGGTGCCTTTCCTCCCAATGCCTTTAAAGTGGCGGTGGCGAGGTCCATGTAAGTTATCTTGCTCGTTGGTGAGGGGGGTGGTATGTTTGTTCCTGGTTGATCTTGTTTTGTGGGATTTGTTTATCCATTTCTTTAGTTTGAGAAAAAATGAAAAAAGGTAACTGGAATATGATAGTTCCTAGAAACGGAACCACTTGATCACGCCACAAAGATGGGGTAACTTAGCTGGTGATCCACGTAATGAACCAGAGCTGGCGTGTCTTTGATGATTGACCACGTCGGTGGACGGGGGTACTTGATGTACCAAAATGGATAGGATATCTGGGCTTTGGTTCTCTTGTAAACTGATTGGTTATGCTTTGTCCTTGACCTTTGGTGACCCAAAAGGAAACTACTGTATAATCTGTTTGAGCGTTCTTCATCTGTTTCATATCATCTACTTGATAAGTACAAAATGTGATAAAATTCATCATAACCTACTTGATAATGTGATAAAATCTACTTGATAATTACAAATGTTATAAAATTTATCCGGTAAGCAGTAACTTCTTATTTATATCGTAAATTAATTAATTTTGGTAGAAAAAAAAGATTTTTTTTAATAATTCATAGAGAGTGACACGTGGCAGCACCAAATTTTTTAAAAAAATTAAGCACTTAACAGAAAGCCGCCACATGGCAGCAACGACTTCTGTTTTAGTTATAGTTAATAGATATGGTTTTTTGTTTGCCTAAAGCCCTCGACTAATTACTTGTTAAAAAAACTTGAAAATTAGTATTCATATTTTTATGTATATTTTATAAAATGATGAAATGAGGATTATCAAATATTTATTAATAAATAGTTGTCTTCATGCTTTTTTTAAAAAAACCAAAAAAACTTAAAATTTTAGCTTTTTAGCTTTGGCTTTTCAATGCATAAAGGATGTTGTATCTTATTTATTGACTTTTAGCTTATAAGGTAAAATAAACACTCTAAATCTGACTTTTCAAAAATCAAAAACTAAAAATCACTCCAAATAAACCGTAACAAATGAACACTAAATAAGACTATTCAGTATTCCCTGTTGGGTTAGGTAGTTGGGTTATACACACAAAGCCCCCCACACACACAGACGTGTATATATGTATATATATAGTAGCGATAATATGTAGCAATATTTCTTGTTTAAAGTTGATGCTGTGATCTTTTCAGACTACGTACAAATTTTGTTATAAAGCTTACTTTTGTTGGTCGAGAAATATTATTCAAAGATAAATGAAGTGCTTATATTTAATTTGTTTAAAAGGTATTTGGGTCTCGTTTAAACAAGGGGATTTTTAATACACCTGATCTATTATATTATACATGTTTATTGAATGCCTTGGGTCGGGTCTATGTGTGACAAACAAGCCCTAACCCTTCAGATATAAATAAATCGTCCTAACCTCTTAGGTATAAATAAACTCTACCAGTTCATAGTAAGGGAATTCCCTCTTCTACTAGTTTTCACTTCACACACGGAGGCTACGCGTCCTTCTATTTGTTTTACACAATAAAAGATTTGGGAGACATCCCCATAACTCGAAGCTATCAATTAACACCCAATTACCACCTATACTCACTTTACTTATTTTACATAGATTACTTGCCAGATTTTTAGGGGACATATCCGCCCATTCACGGATTTTTGGGGGACATCCCCGCCCAATAACATACTTATTTTGCAAAGATTACCTACCAGATATCTAACCGACAACAACCTCCGCGGGGCGACGAGTACTTCGGCAACCCCTATACAAAATCACTTTCGGCACCTCTTAAAGTGATATTTTTGTCACATCAGTAAACAAGTCCAAACACCATTTCTTGAAACAGAAATGGTTGCTGTCTTTAACAAAGAGCTTTTGAGTTGGTACCTTATTACCCTCAAACTTAAAGAAACTGTTGACGCCGGGATTTCAAATCAGTCACCAAGTGGTCCAAGTCCCACAACCACTAACCACTCGATTCTATTTCCCCCACACTTTAATCACCACCCGCAGCTGCTGCCACTAACGCAAGAGCCATCTGAAGCACAGACACTTGAGGTCAATGGTGGAACAGACAAGGTTGAAGAAGAGACAAAGTCTCCGGAATACAACAAAAAAGGGCTTTTACAACGTTTTTAAAACGTTGTAAAAGACCTTTTACAACGTTTTTAAAACGTTGTCATAGGCCACGTTGTAATAGCTTATATCTTTTCACAACGTTTTTAAAAACGTTGCAAAAAACGTTGTTATTTATCATCCCATAATCCATTTTTAAAACGTTGTAAATTACATTTTACAACGTTTTTTAAAAAACGTTGTAATATCCATTTTACAACGTTTTTTAAAAACGTTGTAATATCCATTTTACAACGTTTTTTTTAAAAAACGTTGTAATATCAATTTTACAACATTTTGTATATAAACGTTGTTGTATGGTCTATCACAACATTTTTTTAAAAACGTTGTAATATATCATTTACAACATTTTTCTAAAAAACGTTGTGAAAGATATATCACAACGTTTTTTAAAAAACGTTGTGAATCTTATTTTTTTATAAAAAAAATAAATTTGTGGTTTAATACATCCAGTTCCAATGGTGGTGGGCAGCAGTCATACCATTAACAGTAAGAGCAAAGTTCTCAGAATCAAATTATCATATAGTCTCTAATGCAGATCCAAATTATCATTTGTTCTTTAATGCAGATGTGGGCAGGGCCATAAAATGCAGTAAATAACAAACGATCAGCTGTTGGTTCATACATGATTGTAATTCAAAAAATGTTTGTTGGGGCTGTGCACGGAAGTGTACATATAAAAATATACAAATGAATGCTGCATACGGTGTCTATTAAAAACAAGAATTTCCAAATAACACCTCACTTTACAAACTGCTTGTCTTCTTTAGGCTTTGGCAGCTTTGCAGTGTTTCTGTTAATCTGTTTAGTGTTTACAGTGTTTCGGTCGCCCGCCTCTCGCCTCGCCTTTCCCCTCGAAAATGGACCTCTCGCCCGCCCCTCGCCTTCCGCCTTTAATAACTATGGTATAACTTCCATCTATATCACAAAATGCTACAACTGAAAGGAGTAGCATCTGATGCTAAGCTCACTGGGTGCTAGATGGTAGAGCATATAGTAGGAGATCAATGAGCACTCACCAGGAAAGGATTCTGGCAGACGCTGCACTCTGTTGTTACAGAACCAGAGATTGGGACCTGGACCTACAACCAATATATGTGAATGCTGTAAAATGCCTATTGTATCTGCTATGTTACCAACAACGAAGATTTCACACAATCATGGAACAAAACAGTGGTATAAATACACCTAATGCAAACTCAAGAAAGCTTATCACGATAATTCAAGGCTTGGTAATTGGTAACACCATAAATACACCTAATGCTGCCGTGTCATTCCTGTCATAAAGAAAATGGTAAGATTTGACAGAAACTTACCATAACAGCCATTTAAGGTGAAAAATATACTTCCTTTAAGGGATATAGTTCCTCTGAGAGGTAAAGATATCTGACTTCAACCAAGAGGAAGCCAAAGAATGATCCATAAAATGGATAATAGAGACCTCAAAACTTGAACAGCATGCCAGCAATGCAATGGACAATCATGACACAGATACTTGCATAAAAGGAATTCAAAAGATTACAAACCTATTCCAATGAACAGCTCTTGAAGGGAAGAAGTGACGTGTAGACACATGTAATCTTGTAAATTGCTGGTAGCCAGAAGCTCTTCTATAAACAGACCAGAATACAATTTAGAACGCCAGTTGAATTTGTCAGATATTAATGTGTCAAGTTAATTGGCATAGTAAAGGCTCACCCACAAGATACACTGATGGAAAAAGAGATCTCATCTCATAGAATGTTTATTCATGGGCACTATAGAATAATTCAGTGTAGCCTCTTAAACATGTTCATCAGACATGCATTTGATGAGTGCAGGCAAATGATGGGAGAAGAGCTTTCAGGTTTGAGTATCAGAGACTTACAGAGTTTGGAGAACCAATTGGAAATGAGTCTTCGGGGTGTCCGCATGAAAAAGGTTTGAAGTTTCCATCCACTAGACAATGTTTATCCTCTGATCTGTATACATGTGCATTACAATAAGCTTTTAACTTGCAGGACCAGGTTTTATTTGATGAAATAGAAGAACTAAACCAAAAGGTCACCTCTAAAATCTGTGAAACTGGCATTTTTACCCACTAGCAGACATATCTTCATAATGAATTCATTGGATTTGTTGCAGGGGACTCTCATTCACCAAGATAATTTGGAACTGTATAAGAAGGTAAACCATCTTTGTCAAGAAAATATGGAACTGAAGAAAAAGGTATACATGTAAATAATATAAGCTTCAAACAAGATTCTAAAGCACAACCAGGGAAAAATATATTAATCACCAAAAAACCATGAAAGATGAGCACTTTTGATGCGCCCTCAGCAAAAAAGTTCTATACATTCCAGGTTTACGAAACAAGGAACACAGATGGAACAAACAGAAATGTACTTTTCCCAAACGGATTAAGCATTGGAGAGGATCCATATGCCCCTGTCCAGCTCCAGCTTTCCCAGCCAGAGCAGCATGAAACCCCAGAACGAGCAACAAACTTGGGGTAATTTCTGACCCATGTCATTATCTCAACCATAGATTTGCCAATTATTTCGTTAGTATTTTGATCAACGCTTTGTCAAACAATTGTAGCAGATTACAACTGCATTAGAGAGAAGTTGAATTGAATGCGGAGAAAGACAATCAAATGTTACTAGCGCTAAAAGTGAATTGGCAAATTCATCAAATATGTAAAATCATAATGGGAGTGCACATATGGTGTTTGAAATGGTTATAAATATAATACTATAACCAACCTGGTTCTCTGCAAGCTCCTTGGGATGATCATTCTCTGAACGGTGCTTGGTATGCCCTTATCAGGGCAGCGTCATAAGGACCTTGGCATACCTGTAAACTGCAAAAAGGAGCAACAATGATCATAATCTAGGAAATATAGTGTTCTTATTCTTGGTCAGGATGGTCCAAGTCAAACATGTGGCGACTATCTTATAGTTCAACTCCTTTCACTCTCAGCATAACTAAAGCAAGGATCAAGGATCTAGATACAAAGCCAAATGGCGTAGCTTAGAGGTCAATGCAAAATTAGGGAGTGTGGTATAATACAACCCACATGTCCGACCATTGATTCACATCGGCTACGTTCCCGGCTCTACCCGGAGCCATAGCAGAGAGCAACTGGCAGGTTCCTGTAGTTTTAGTACCAAATGCACTTGCAATGTGGCCTTGCTGTGGTGGCGTTTTCCCTCGGTTATCAAAAATGTTTACTGCAGCTTGCAATGTGGCCTTGCTGTGGACATGACAAAATTCAAGAAAATGTTCAAGAAAATGTTTGATGCTTAGAATTTTTAAATGATGCAGCTTTAGCAGGGAGTAATCAATTTTAATCTCACTGGAAAGCTTCAAGGCCTTCTCCTATGATAACTAAGGATGACAAACTTCTGGGCTTCAAGAAGTCAATGTCTTATTTTAAAGGAAATGAGAAAACTGATTGGCGAATTGTGGAGTATTCTGTGATTATGGAGGAGGGTTGTTTGCCTTCGCAGAATTGGATGTTGTGCCTGCTTTTTAGGAAATCAATGCTCAACAAATGTATTCAACAACAAACAGCCACAGGCACATTTCCTGGAACTCCAGCTATTAGGCTGATTGGGGACTCCCATTTCCTTCATAGATTGTGCCAACTTCTGCTGTTTTGTTTTTTCTTTCGACGAACACAACAACAACGTATGAATATGATAGGTGGTACTCAAAAATGCACAGATACTGCTATGCAGAAGCCCCAGCCTAATGCTCCTAGAAAGGTAGAAGAAATCAACTCTGCCCCTACAAAACCTACTGGTCAGGTTGGGTCTGGCGGGAAAGGATCTGAAGAAGGTCCTGCTAGCCGTTCAAGGTTAGTATCTAGCAATGCTGGTCAAGGGTCTTGTCAATATGGCAACGCTATTCATTCCATCATGGGTCTCACAGGCACTAATCTATTGCAGGTCAAAGTCCTTTTTCTCATACTCATGGATCTTTGTCGGCGAACATCAGGCTTGCCGCATCCATTGCCTGTTTCTCAGGTGGGGAGCAGCAACATTCAAATTCTGTTATCATATCATCAGGTTGATTTTCAGCAACCTTTTATGTGCAGAATGCCTCTATTCAGTCATTACTAAGTGCTGCGAATAAGATTCTGGATGAAAGCGTTGAGAGGAAGAAAGAGGATGTACCTAATGATGTTGTACATGTATCCATACCAATGCAAAATTGTGTAACCAATTAAGAATTCTAAGTGCTGGTGAAACAAAAGATTGTTGCATAGAATTATATAATACAAATAAATTATTCCATATGCAAATAGTTATTTGCTGAACACAATGGCAAACCCAAGATAATTGGAATTGCTGTCCTGAACATCAGAACTCATGTAGTGTAATTGGAATTGCAAACCCAATAAACTGGAAACCCAAGAAACTGGAAATAACATAACTGAACACAATGGCAAACCCAAGAAACTGGAAGCAAAATGCAGAGGAAGAAAGAGGATCGATGTACCTAATGATGTTGTTCAGTGTAGTCATAAAGGCCACATTCGGAATTGACATGGAAATTGCAGCATGAACATTAACTTCAAATGTTACTGAAGCAAATACCTCAAGGTCTACAGCCACATAAATCTCTGAAAGTCTCATAGGTCGAGTGATTGAGCTCTCAAAGTTTCCTGGAGTAGAATTCGTCAGTGACATGGAAATTGCATGTACCTTGGCTGAAGGCGACATTTTTAAGTCAGGACCTGAGCTGCCAAAAGAAGACAACTGGAAATTGCAGAATGTTCATTGATTACATAGCTTATTACTCAATACGCCGGTGAATCAGTAGCACATAAATTTTGAGTAGACTTCTAAATTATGTTTCCTATCATGCTTCTGTGGCACTGTGAAGCTTTAGAGGTAACAGTTTAGAGTGAACCTCATCAAAATGATGATGTCATTAGCATTATCATTAGAATATAGATTAATATATGTCATGTAATTCTGCATATAATTTAAGGTTCACTAGATGCACCTATGATTGGCAAACAGATAATTCCTATCCATTTGTGTAAGCCTGAGTTAAGTTTGGTTTTTTGAGAAGTCAAACACAATTTGGGGAAAGAAATCTGAAGAACTTTTTTAATCTATTTCCAGATCATGCATGCCAGGCTGGAACTTTACAACTGCCAATGCATAGATCCTTAATTTTTGGGTACATATGTAGATTTTGATTTAGTCTTTCAGATGGTTTGGGTGATATCTCACATACAGATTAGAGATTGATATATTTCATAGCTCAGGGGTTAATATCCTAGCAGGTTGGACATGTAAAGTTGGTCCTAGTGAAACTACGGGATGATTCGGCATGTGGCTTCAATATCATTTCAGGCACATCAATGTCATGCCCACACGTAAGTGGGTTAGCAGCACTAC
>JABEVN020003622.1:0-17484 GCA_013146195.2 Codonopsis lanceolata | reverse complement strand
AAAAAAGAAAAAAAAAAGAAAAAAATAAAATAAAAGAAAAACTGAAAGTTTGAAGCGTGAATAAGTGATTTAGAAAGAAAGGCTGGAGCAGCGGTACTTCTCAATTTCAAATAGGTAGAAGGCTATAGCGAGGAATGGGCTTCATCGGATTTTTGGATGATAGTGAAGGCGAGATGTAATGTGCGGTCCCACAATCCTAGAAACATTTTAATTCACCTTATATCCCTCCACCATACCCTTTTTAAACCCTTAGCCCCGTTACAACCCTTGAAAAGACCTTTTGATTGGTGCATTTAACTCATATTTAGTGATGGAGAGTTGATCAACTTGCAAGCTTATGGTAATACATTTCGTTGTGTTGAGTCGAGTGCTTAATTATACATCCTTGTTTAAACACTTGAGTGAATGAGTGTCTCGAGTGAGGATGGTGAGCATGCATACATGAAGGTTGAAGATTCATTTACGAAAACATGTTAGTTGTTTTAGATGGCACATTTCAACAATTCCATTACTTTGCTTGAATTTTAATTTTTCTAGGGATGCACATTAGAATACTTGCATCCAAGAAAATTCATGTCTTCATCGGTTGTTACGTATCAAGGTTAAAACATGCATTGTTTTGTTGAGGATGCTTGAGGACACATCGGTTTGGGTGGGGATTTGATGGGAACAAAAGTGTAATAAATTTAGTTGGTTTTATGCTTATTTTAGAGCAAAACATTACACTTTTGTTGGTTTTGTGTTGATTATGATGTAGGATCACGAGGGAAGGCAAAGAGGAAAATCTTTGGATTCAGGCCAAGAGGAAAATCGGGGAGGTCACATGGGCATGTGATGTCAACGGTTCGGAGGCGTGGAACCGATTCTGAAGTTATGGGCAGATCTGGTAGAAAATTAGACAATGCAGTTATTATTGTCTAAATTCAGTTCATGTATTAAATCAAAACATTAATGTGCAAGTAGTGGGTGGTTTTGAGAAGTTAGTGGTAGTTTTAAAACTACCAAATGGTGGAGTTAGTGGGAGGAGATAATGTTATTTATGGAGGTATTTTCCTCTTCAGTGAGGAGGTCGGAAGGGAGGAGGATTTTCAGGCAGTAAGTGTTGAGAAAAGAAAACAGTGTGAACAATTGTGAGAAAGAGTGATGATCAACTTGTAACTTCTTAGGAGTTCTTAATCTGCTGGAAACAACATATTTTCTTAATTTTCTGTAAGTGTTTTTATTAATTATGTTTATTAGCTAAGTAATCTTTTCCAGTCAATGGGAGATTGAGTCTCTTCCCCTTTATTTCCGTGAGATCTAATTGATCTAACTCTTGTGTGGGTTTTAAATATTTATTTGTACTCTGTGTTACACGTAGGATGATTATTGTACTTAATTAATGTTTAATGGCCAGAATGTTAATTAATTAATAATCTAAAGCTAGTTAACCCCCGTTGATCCGTAATTGTCTTCGGATTTAACGAAGTGGCAAGTAGTACACCGCTTAGGCATCACAAGCATAATCGGATCGCATCACGGTACGAATAATCGTTGTTACATGATATTGCTTCAATACACATGGCTTTGAATCGGCCCTCGTGATCTTAATGCAACCGAGTTATTAAATCTACGAGCTGCCTCGGGTTGTAACTCGGTTAGACGGTAATTAACGAGCGCCTCTTAATTATCAATACGGTAAGGAGAGATTGAGTGTTGGGCGTTCGTCGACGCTTTTAACCGGTTTATTTAAAATTCCATAAGACATTTTTGCATCGATGACCGGAAATAAAGGGCGAGATGAAATTGACTCATTGGTTGGGACTTAAATTTTATTGAGTAAAAGTAATTGTTAATTTGTTAGCTTAATTAGAGTTGCTCATTTTTAGTTAATTAGTCTTCAATTTTATTTTCTAGCTTAATTTAAAATCCAAATTGTGTTCTATCATTTCAATAGAATTCTAAAAGAAATAAATTCGACGTTCCCTGCGGATACGATCCCGACTTACCTTATACTCGTTATTAGGAAGAAGGTGAATTAATTTTGACGATTTGACATTCGTCAACGGTTGGTGAGGGTGTGGCTGCGGTTGTCTTCCCTTTAGAGTAACTGAAAGAGCTAGGAGACGTATTGACTTGTAATTGCCCTGTCTGTATATCTTCATCAATACGAACCCCTATCTCCACTACCTCTTTAAAGCTGCTGTAAGGGAGATACCGCATGTGTTCCAGGTATATGGGCTGGAGGTTTTTGATGAACATTTTGCATGACTCAGCCGGATCAGGTCTGTCAAAAGTCTGGGCCAACTTTCTTTTCCACCTGACTGCAAACTCATCACATGTTTCGTTTTCCTTTTGGGTGCATGACTCGAGGTCTCTTTTATTTTCAGGGTCGGTGTTGTCTTTGTACCTTTCAAGGAATTCTTCGGCTATCCTGGCCCTGTGTATTCATGTTGCTATGTCGACAACATCAGCTGACATTGCTTGGCAGCCTACCAGAGTGAGGTGGAAATTGGAAGCCATAGCCTCAAAGCTAGCTCCCTTGACCGCATACCCAATGGAATAGGATTTTAGATGGGATATGGCATTCAAATTCCCATCAAACTTTTCTATGTCGGGCATTTTGAATTTTGAAGGCAAGATATCAGGGTTGTAATGTCGCGTTCACAGAAAATTCCCCTTTGTTAAGAAGTTTGAGCATCATTGTTTTCATGTTTTCCATGTCGGCTTCCATTTTGGTGGTCGGGAGTTGGTTTTAGGTATATGCCGCGTGATTAGTGAAGGCCGGTGTTAATTCTCGTTATGGTATCTGTAAAGATTTTGAGTCGATATGGGTTCCGGGTAGCATAAGTTAGTGGATTCCCGGGTTGGTAGATTCTCGGCAAAGATAGGGATTCTCGGGCTGGATATGGATTTGGGGTAGCATGTTGGTGGATTTTGGGCAATATAAGCCGCCAGTGGGTTTTGAGCGGATAAGGATTTTGGTCGCGTTTTGCTGTCGGGTGACCAAGGCTAGGATCATCTAAGGTAAGTAGGTAGTAACTTGGCCTCGACGGGTTATAGCTTTGGGGATCCATATGTGGGCTGTTTTAGTGGGTTGATAATGGGAAAAGGAGGCCCTGTTGGATTCTGAGGATGATGGGTAAGGGTTGACATTTGGGTAGTAGGGAGTTGGTGGAGGTTAGGATTTGGGTGACTCAGCAAGATTTGCGGTGGGTTAGTGTTTGGGTGAGGGTTTGGGTTTGTAAGCATATGTGAGGTTGATACTTCTTGGGGGACTGCAAGGGAAGAGATTACCTCACCACTGGATTTCAAGTTTTGTACCAGATTAGCCATTTGGCTCATTATGCGATCACGTGCACCCAAATTTTGGTCTAGCCACTGCTGCATCACGGAGTCGGAGCATACCCCTGAGCCCCCCTCGTCTGTACCCATAGCGGATCGCATTCACTTTCGCCGCCATACTGCTCGAATTGTACTTCTAAACTGCTTCGCCCTTATTCGACCTGCTTCGATACCCTCCATTTGAATTGCTGCGGCCCGATTCCCCGACAACCAAGGCCGATCGCTCGCTTTTCCGATTCGGGCCTGTGTTTCGAGGAAAATGGGTTTGGTATCGTAAGGTCGGTCAAGGCTTTCTGGACTTGGAGTACAGCGTGTCTTTATTAGTATATTTTTATTATTTTTTATTATTTATTATTATCCCTACAAATTGACCGGATAAGAACCTGCTTAATTTTGACAGCCTCGTGACTTTCCCTCGAACAAAGGGATTCTTTCTCCGCAGTATAGGACCAACGTATTCCACATGCCTTTCGACTCCCCGAGATCGGACTGATCCCAGGAGAAGGGCCTATACTCTTTCCGGGATCCACCATTCGAAATGGTCTAGGTCGAGCATTAGAAAATAATAAATCAGCCCCAATGTATTTTTTCTTTTAACTTGCGCAATTTTTTTTTGACTTGTGCATATTTTTTTTTGACTTGTACGCATTTTTTTTTGACATGCACACATTTTTTTTGATTGGGGCTGACCCACAATTTAAAATGCAAAACCGGCCGGTCGGCTCTGAAGTGTCCCGAAAACTATATGCGCCTAACGTTGGCTTATAGTAGGGCCATAGGCCGCCGGTGTATGGTAAGCAGCCGAATATATTTATATGTGCATGTGTGTGCGTATGTATCTAAAAGCAAAAAAAAAAGCTTTTTTTTGTTCAGATATAGAAATAGAAAAGAAAATAGATATGGCCTGTCTTACTGTTATGTATGGATTTTCTCGGCTTTTTAGTTTAAACGTGAGCAAACAAGCATACCATCAAGAAATAGAAAGAAAAGCGGGGAATCTATTTATTTCTATTAATTATAATGAGTCATAATCCCCAAAATAAATGATGCACGAATGCATATATGTATATATTTTATGGAATGAAAATAAAGCGTAATAAAATAATATATAAGGCCGAAAATGAAGAGATTTTAAAAATAAAGGCCCGGCCCTTTTGTTGTGCTGCCCGGAAATTATTAAAATATTACATATATATTATATATATATTTTTTTTTTGAAATTTTTTTTTAAATAAGAATATTTTCAAGTATATCCGTAACAGTGTTTGAAATGAAACTGCTGCAAGATGGAGGATCATATCCACAAATATAGACACGGATGTTAAAGGAACGCAATATTCAAGTTTTTAAATTAATATAACAAACATTTTTAGCCAAAAACAAAAGAAAAAAAAGTTTTGGTTATCGAAGTCTAACCCTCCATTTTTATTTATTAAAATAAAACGATCTCCCCAGGTCGCCACTACGGGATCCCTGAACCTCGCGCCCCGCGCCTCGATAGGGGCGCGCCAGACGCGGATGTGGTGACATCCACCGCTCTCCTGCCCCTCCCTTGCTTTGGGAGGACGAAATCAAAAGTGCGGGAGGAGTGTCATTTTGAATAGCTGCTGGAATGCGCCTCGGTTGCCTTTTAGTGGATTTTGATCCAATATGGGAGCTTTGGGTTTCCCGCATCAAGTTATCCCTTTTTTAGGGGATACCAGGATATGGGAAGGCATTGCCCTTCTATTCTCATTCTCCCTTTTTTAGGGGAGAACGTGAAAGTGCACGGAAGGAATGTTCCACTATGGATTTTATGAAAATAGCCTTATAGGCCTATCTCGATCACTATGGGTGCTTGGGGTTTTTGCCACCAAGTTATCCCTTATTTAGGGATACCAGACATAGGAATACATCACCTTTCCATTACCGCTCTCTTTTAGGAGAACGTGAAAATGCAAAGAAAGATGTTGCGAGGCCCCACTGATCCAAAATGTTTTTAGAGTCGCCATCTTTATTTTAAGGAATAAATAAAGCAAAACCAAAAAAAAGAAAACCGTAGATGATGAAAACGGGTTCTGAGGCTAAGTTACGAGTCGAGAAGGTGCTAGGCACCCAACTCGCCTTTCGGTCTCAAAACGGTTTTTGGCTAAAGTATGTTTTTTGTTATATTTATTTAACATAAATAAAGCATTAACTGCCTACAAATACATCCATTACATCTATATTATTTACTGACTTGCAATGCCCCTTTTACAAATAATCACAAATATTCTTGAAAATATTTGGCCATAATAACTGCTACATTTAGTATTATTTCCTAACTAAATCCGGCAAAGATAATCCGCTACATATCTACAACATTGGGCCGATTGAAATAATACTTTTACAGATAAAGATTTTAATGAATAAGTAAAGCAAATAATTACAAATACATCCGAAAACATTTGGCCATAATATCAGCTTATATTTAGTATTATTTCCTAACTAAATCCGCAAAGACAACCGCTACATATCTACATCAATGGGCCGATTGGAAATAATACTTTTACATATAAAGACTTTAAAATAAAAAAATAAAAACTTACAGACGGCCTAGTGGTGTGTCGCCTGTCTCCTGAGAGAGAGAGTCTTTTTGTTGTTGTGTTGTGTGTTGTGTGAATTTGGGCAAGTGATCGCTTTTGAAAGTTACTTTCGCCTGACTGGGGCGAGTAACCTGCTTGTGTTTGGTTGTTGGTTGAGGTAGGCTGAAATCAGCAGTAATAACGACTTAATTTGGCCTTTTTCACAAGTAGCAATCGGCTTTTCCACATTTTTGGACCGGGGATAGGTGGATACCTAGCCGGGGGCTAAGGTTCACTCCTACCAGGTTTTGTGTTTTGAGGAGGTTTGGCGAGTTTCGAGGCTTTTGAGGTGATCACCACTATCTCACACCGCTTCTCTATTTCTCCAAATAAGTAACGCAGGTCGAAAGAAATTAGGCCAAAACAAAAAGCCAAAGGCTCTGGCATTTTATATAGGTCGAACCGAGGACAATTTGAAGGAAATAAACCTTCTTCTTCATGCATCATTTGATTGTATATCGCTACTGGGAATTTGCATTTTGCGGCAACCGTTGATGCATCAAGTGAATTTGGGCGCCATGTCCATGAATTTGGGTGCCATGCCCAAATTGCATGGTGGCCATGCTCAATTCCAAACTTGGCCATTTTTGAGCACTTTGGTCCCTCAAGTAGTCATTCTTTTGATCTTGCTTTGTCCTTTTGCACTTTTTGACCTCAGAATCTTTGACATTGTTTATGTTTAAATATATTTTATTTCATGTCACATACCCGAGGTACGAAATTGGGGTGTCTACAGATACCCAATTGAATAGATCAGTATCTATAAAATTACTAACCACAACCATACTAAACTAGATTGAAATTTGGAAGATCAACTCCAGTTCCTCTTTGTAAGTGTCACTTCCATCAATTTAGAATATGAGTTTCAACCAAAAAGAGAATAATTATTTGAAAATAGATCATATTGTGTCATAAATTCATCCAACCAAAAACAAAAAAAAAAGAAAAAAAAAGTAGTCCAAATGAATGTCTGATAGTTTTTTTTTTTTAGTTTTTACTTTTTGGGTTTTATATTTTAGTTTTTAATTTTTTGATTAAGTTCAACTTTGTCAATAGTATGGTCGGGTTGGGCTTTTCGGGCTTTTTGAGTTTGGGTCAAACACGGCCCACGTGCATGTCGGGCTGGGCATAGGAGACTCGATTTTTTGGACCTTCTGATTTGAGGCCCAGACCCTTGAAAAGTTGGGTGAACTGGACCAGACCTATAAGCCGGACTCAATTTTGACCGCTCTAGTTAAGGGATATATTAGTATATTTGGAGTTGATTTTAATTACCAAAATGTTTGAGCAAATAGACACGAGACTTATATCACATGTCAAGAGTAAAATTTAATGATTATAAAGGTTAAAGTATAATATCTAAAAGTAAGTCTTTTGCTGAACATCTAAAAATAGAATAAATTTTTAAATAGAATGGATGAAGTAATACTTCTTCCGTCCCAAAATTAATGTATTTTTTGTCCCGGCACACAGATTAAGGAAACAATTGATTTAATTATTAATATTGGTTTCATATGTAGTTTTCTTAAAAACTCATGTGTATATGTTCCATAATTATAGTAAAATGAAAAAAATAAGGGGTTAATTTCATCATTGGCTCTCTTGACTTTGGACCATTCTCAGTATTAATCCATTAACAATTTTTTGTTAAAATTAAGTCCTAAGAGTATTAAATTTTCACGACTGCAGTCTTTCTGATGGATGTCGTTAAGAATACCGTTAAGTTGCTCATATGTATTTAGTAAGGGCTAAAATGAATTTTTTTCAAACTTAACTTATATCAAAATTTATAATTAAGACCCTAAAGTTTGAAAAATGACTAAAAGACCTTCTTCCCCAAAGAGCCAAATAGTAGAAGTACAAAAAAGAAAGAGATTAACATAATTAATAAAATTAATCAAAAAATTAAATAAGATAAAAGAAAGCTATTAGAAAAAGGAAAACATTTATAACATAGGAAAAGGCTAGGGTTGTGGATTCTTAAGAGCAAGTTTTTTCAGATGCAGTAGCATTAATAATGAGCTTCTCAATCCAGGTACTCCCTTCGTTCTTAAATTATTGTCCTAATTGATTTGGTGCATAGATTAAAAAAACCAATTGATTTGATTATTTATATTGGTTTAATGTGTAGTTTTCTTTAAAATCCATATGTATATGACTCATAATTAAAATATGGTGAAAAAATAATGATAACGTGGTAAAAATATTGTTCTAAAAAGATAAGTTTCAAACTAAACAATTATTTTAGGACGTACGAAAAAAAAAGACGATAATTTATGGACGGATGGAGTATAAACTTGACCTTCTTTAAGCTAATGCAGCCCTTCTCGAGGATATATTATTTCATGTTGAGGAAACTCTTAAAGCCATAATAGTAGATCTATTCATTAATATGTTATTTTCCAAATTTTTATTTTTAATTTATAATAATAGCTCGACAGATGCAAAAATGAAGCATATTAATGATTGGTAAATACTTGTGTAAGACGGTCTTACGGATATTTTTTGTGAGACGGATTCTATTTACCTGATCCACTATGTGTTGGTGGATTGAGCTGTGAGAGAGTGAAACTCTGTCTTACGAATTAAGATCTGTAAGACGGTCTTATAGGAGACATACTCTTATCACTACCCTTATTTTTTGTGTTAATCGCACTATTGGTTCCTTGACTTTGGATCATTCTCAGTATTAATCCCCCTTAACAATTTTTTTGTCTAAATTGGGTCCTAAAAGTATTAATTTTTTACAGCAGTGGTCCTTTTGATTGATGTCATTAGAGAAATATCGTTAAGTTGTCCATGTACATTTAGTAAGGTCTAAACTGAAATGTTTTTAAACCTAACTTTTATTAATTGTACAGTCGAGACACTAGAGTATGGAAATGACCGTAAGGCTTTTTTCCCCAAATATTTTGGGAAACCCCCATATTTTTTGAAAAATCTGTCCACTGACCTAAATTTTATCAAAACCTTAAAATCATTATCAAAACCCGATTATTATTGAAGTCCCTCCCCCATTCCAATAAGATTTTCCCTTTTTCTCGTCGGAATGGTCCTAGTTTTACCTAGAAGTTTTATCCATTCCGTCGCTCTCGATCTCAGATCTCAGATCTATTCCATGGTTCTCGATCTCAATCCATTCCATCTAGATCTCGATGAAGCCATGACCATCGCTTGCCATTATCTAAATTGTTAAAAATGTTGATGGGTTTGCCTATTTAAATTCCAGGTCAATCATATAACAAAAGCTTCCAAATGTCTTCAATCATTAAGACAAAGACTTGTGTAGGACGGTCTTACGGATCCTAAATTCGTAAGACGGAGCCCCATTTAGAAATTCACGGGTTAATAACAAAACCTGTTAATGAAAATCACAAAAGTTGGTTGGATGAGTTGGTGAAGGGCAAACCTTCAAAGGTTAATCCAATTTGATCTAAGGTTTGAATCCATCCAGCAACAAAATTTATTTTTAATGCTAATTTCCTCTATTTGCTCCGGTGCCCCTCCACTTTCAATGTTTGTTAGCTCCGTTAGCCATCTGTTAGCATCAATTGCCTTGGGATACTTGACAGATCCTAACGGACTTTGACGAAATGCTAAATGACACATTTAAAACCAAACGTGATACATTAAAAACACAAAAAGTGACACATTTTAATGTTAAAAGTGACACTATAAATGAAAATTTATTATAATTTTTATTAAAATACAAAGTAACACTCTTAATACTAAAAAGTGACACATTTAATACTAAAAAGTGACACTCTTAATACAAAAAGTGACACATTTAATACTAAAATTGAAACTCTTAATACTAAAAAGTGACACATTTAATACTAAAAACTGACACTCTTAATACTAAAAAGTGACCTCTTCCTTAAAGAATTTACCGGACCAAAATGAATCATCCCGTGTTTCAAGTTCATCTATTACATGCATTGATCCTGCTCGCTCTGTTACGAAGGGAATGAGAAAAAGAATTAAGGGAAGTGTTGAAAAGGGCAAGAAAAAAACTACTGATTTTTCTGATTCCCATCAAGCCAAGTAATTTGGTTCCAAGACTTCTAATTCTCGGTTGTTTTAGACATATTTTCAGTAAATTTTGTAAGTTTAAGTAAAAAACATATACTTTACCTTTAAAAAGTTATGGTTTGTATTTTTAACGATTGACACTTGGGATTATATACATTTTTATGAATGAGAAGATATATTTCAGTAGTGTTCAATTGGTTATTATTGTTAGAATCGCTAGCTCAAAAAGTGACACACTTTAATCCTAAAGGTAGCACACTCCAAGCCTAAAAGTGACACTTTTATTGCTACAAATTGTATGATTATAAAAATGAGTTGTTTTACTAAAAGTGACACACCTAATGCCTAAAAGTGACACAATTAATACCTAAAAGTGACACACTAAACGTGACACTTATGAATAAAAATCTAAAGATGAAAAGTGATTTTTTTTGCCAAAAGTGACACACGTAAAACTTAAAAGCGACACATTCTATGTTTAAAAGTAACAATCTGATTTAAAAATAACTAAGTAAAACTTAATCAGACCTAAGGCAACAATTATCCAAAAGTGACACACTTTTGTTCTCAAAGTGACACACGCCAAGCCTAAAAGTAACACTCTGATTGATCGTAATCTCTGGCAATAAAACTTAAAAAAAAATGCTGGTGTGTTTCAAACCAACAACCAAACGCACCATTTACGAAATTTTAAGTGATTCACTGGAAACCAACTCAACTAACTCATTTTTGTTATTTTTTATAACATATTATTTATTTATTATGGCCCGCAAATTTCTAAATGGGGCTCCGTCTTATGAATAAGGATCCGTAAGACCGTCTTACAGGAAACCACCCATTATTATATATATATCCTACAATTATGCACTAAAATAACATCTATTTTTAGTAATCCATTTGTTTCTAAATAATTGTCCTCGTCCAAAATATTACTAAAATAAGTTTAAATTTATAACTTCCTTAATGTTAGTAAAAAAAATTAAAAGCGTCACTCAATTATGGACATGAAGTATCTATATTATAAAAGAGCTCAGGGTCTAACTAGTGACTATGATCGAATTGTGCTAAATGCAATTGACGGTTCAGATTGATTAGTAAATATATGAGTTATAAATAAGCCCCTCAGTTATGAGTTATGTTTGAATTATCCCTCTACAATTACTTGTAAAACCTTAAATTGTAGGTTTTGTTTGAATTACCCCGTCAGTTATGATTTTTGTTTATCCCGACCATTCATTGAACTGATCTCATACTGACATCGTGCCTATGACACAAACACGTATACTAGTATATTTTGAAAAGAAAAAAGAAGAAGAAGAAGGGTATGGGTTTTACATTGATATTGTGTTTTTTTTAATCAAATGAAACAGAGCATTGGAGTATTATTTTAGCCCCAAAGGGGGTGCCCCAATGGTAAAGACTGGGCTTCTCGAAGTGAGAGGTTTCAAGTTCGATCATTTCTCATACTATCTTTAGGAAGCAAAAAAAAAATAAAAAAAATAAAAATTGGAGTATTGTTTTAGAGTGAAAGAGTATATTTTATTTAAATATGAGTAAATCTTTGATATTTTACGTGGTCCAATAAATGAATTTAGATAATAGGCCAAAATACTTTTTACCCTCCAAAGTTTCTACCAAATCTCAGTTTGCCACCCATACTAAGGTTTGTCCTATTTTAGCACTCAAGGTTGCCATTTGACTCATTTAACCCTCTATCAGTTGTCGTTTGATTCAAGAAGTTAAATCTCATGTGGTCTTCCACGTATGGGTTATTTTCGTCTTTTTATGTAATGATGTCATCCCCTTCACTAACTTGGTGCTCCGCCTCAATGGCTCAAACCCCATTTTGATTCTACAACAACAATCACGGGTGTCAGCACCCAATTAACTTGGAAATAAACACATATTGATCTAATTACTAAGAACAAAAGTTAGAAACATTCATATAATTCGTATTGTAATTGATTTCCAACCCTAGAAATTCAACTCATTTGATAAAGACACCAACAAATATAATAAGTACGAAACAAATTAATAGGAGGCATAATTGGGCAGCGAGGGTGGTGGAGACTAATGTGAGGAGGGATTTAATGGCAGTGAGGAGCTTGACAGGTTTGTAGAAGCTGTGGAAGGGCGTAGATGGAGAGAAGGGATACAAAGAGGGTGTAGAGGATGGGGAGGAGGTAGTGATCGGTAGAGATAGGGATGGAGGTGGTGATGAGATTGGATTGGGCTCTTGTTATTTCGTCTTTAAAAGGTGGCCGTGCAAGCTTAGGCACTTGGATTATCACTACAAATTTCACAAGATCGAGACAAATGAGGGTTGAGGGCACTGCTACTTGGGCAAATTTGTTTGATTATGGGTTTTTGTCATATAAGTGGGTGTGAGGTGCAAGGATTTCCTCTTTCTATAGTTGCAAAATTTCATAAGATCCAGGGGGTAGGTTCTCCCCCTCATCACCATCTTCTTCATCTTTTGATACATGTTCTTCAACGACATAGATTTGTTCCACCGAGGAAACAGAGCAATTGTAGAGCTCCAACAACTCATCAATAGTGGCAAAGTTCTTTCGCATTATTTGAGAAATCACATAACTCAAATGAGATGAGCTACTTGAATTAGCAATTTTCTTGCAGCTCATCTCATTTCACTGTCACTGTGTGTTTCATGGAAGGTACCAGTGCCGCCTTCACATTCTCTTCTACCGTTGTTACCATTCCACATTCTCTTCTGTCTTTGTCTCGATATCCTAAATGAGATGAGCTACTTGAATTAGCAATTTTCTTGCTGCATTGAAAAATGCAGCAAAAATCAACTTCGAATCTCGTCCATCTACTTCAAACAATGGGAAATCAAAATCTGGGTTATATGATTTG
Organism: Codonopsis lanceolata; assembly: GCA_013146195.2. Lineage (NCBI taxonomy): Eukaryota > Viridiplantae > Streptophyta > Magnoliopsida > Asterales > Campanulaceae > Codonopsis > Codonopsis lanceolata. Next base: position 4,648 of record JABEVN020003622.1, on the reverse strand, counting down.
AATGTACAGGAGATGATGGGGAAGAGAGATGAGAGAGAAAAGGAGGTAGGTGGGGGTGGGTGAGGTGAACTGGGATGGGTTGGAAAAGACAAAAATAATCCGCAAGTGGAAGACTACGTGTGATTTAACGTTTTGAGTCAAACGGCAACAGGTGAGAGGGAGTTAAATAAGACAAATGACAACTTTGAGAGCTAAAATAAGACAAACATTTGTATAGGTGGCAAACCATGATTTAGTAAAAACTAGTTTTACACCCGTGCGTTAAACGCACGTGCATATATCTTTTTTAATTAAATTATACATAAATAAAATAAAGATAATAAACAAAATAAAAAATAAAGAAAAAACGTGAGGAAAGGAACAAATTATATCGGTATAATTGATATCATTTAATCAAATATTTTATGAATTGTTTAAATCATTTTCTCGTTTATAATTTTATAGAGTTTAATAATTAATATTTTTTTTATTAAAATTTAGGATCTTAAGTAGTATGAATAGTAATTCATATGTATATTCTTCTCTATATAACATATAAATTTATTAAATATTTAAAATTTATGGTTGGTATCTACTACTATAATTTAATCGTATATATTCATATGATTTACCAATATTCATATGATTTACCAATAAGTTATAATTAATTGTGGTTTCTTGCAAAAATAAATTTTGTTTTGATATTATAATTTCGGATACGATGAAAAAGACACAAAAGTTTCAAATACAGATAAGTCATAAATGAAGATTTTCATAGCAGACTTTTTATAATTAATTGTGATTATATTTTATTTTGTAATCACATGTATTCAATGAATATATTTTTTATAGCACATTTGTTCTTATTCCAGTGTTATTTGCTTATTTTAATTAATCAGTAATTAAGTATGCACCAAAAGAGATTTGTATTAACAAATTTTCACATGAGTGGCTACTCATATGAAATACTACTACATAGAAACTTGGTATTTTCTACAACATGTGCATATTTGCACATTTTTAATAAATCTTGAGAATTGTGTAATCAATTAATCAGATTTATATTCCCAATGCATGCTAACTACTATATAATAATACTCAAAGATGACTTTCTTTTTTTAGCAAGTATATTTTGACGAAATTTTACCTCTTTTAGACTACCTAGCTTTTATATATATATAGACTTTGTGGGGGGTAAAAGTATTTTACCCTAAAATAAATGATAAGTCATCCCAAAAACTGCCATGAAAGCACCACCGATATTAAAACCATGTGATTATCACTTACTTAGGTGTTCAATAATTGTCTGTTTTATTTAATTTCAGTCGGTAGCGTGTAAAATCCTAGGTAAGTCTAGTTTTCACACCTGGATGAACCATTAATCTTTAAACTTATCAATCTTATTGACCTGGTCTTCACTCTTCACTCTTGACCCGTGTTTAAATGTTGGAAAAATACGACAAAGAAAAGGAAAAAATAAAAAAGAACTTTTCAGATCTATTGTATCAGAAAAAAAAAATTATATTTCTCCCATTTAACCAAAGAGTACATTCTTTTATTTTGAAATGTTTTACTTAAACAATATATTTTTAAAAATTATCTCTACAATATTTCAAATTCACCCTTCATTTGATATTAACTATGTGGGTGGAACGAAGGGAGTACCGTTTTTTTTTTTGTATTTATTGTCTGTTTGTATACATTTTATTTTTAGATATTCCATAAAAAAGATTACTGCAAAGTATGTCTTGTACTTTTAACAAGATTTTCCATCACTTCAAAATTTTAATCTAAATTTTCCCCGGCTTTTACGATTAATCAAACACACGCGAAAGTTATTTTTCTCGTCATTTTCCTTTTCCTCACCACACTTTGGTACGAATTAGTTGAATACATGTGTGTTAAACGCACGACATATTTTTTTTAATTAAATTATATTCAAGCAAACTGAAGTTAACAATATATTAAAAGGAATAAATTAAGGAAAAATAATGTTGGAGGCAACTATTTATTTAAAATGCATCATTGTATCCTTCATATTATAAATTTTGTAAAATTTCCTTATATAATAACTAATGTACGACAAATATTAATCTACATTAAGAAAAAAACAAAATTTTAATGACTACACTATACGAGAATTTAAAAAATGGTTAAAAGGTACCAACAAAACAATTGTAGTTATTTATAGATAATTATATTAATAAAAAAGTTATTGTACAAATCTATATAAATAAAAGAAGATTACTTTAATTAATAAAAAAATATGATAATATAATGGACAAATTGCATGTCAGTCCACTTTCTCAAATATCTAGCCTCTTTAATACGTCTTTTATTTTTTAAACTACATAAGAATACTTTCTTAAATTTGTTCTAATAACATCATTAAGCTCATCGCATCTACACTCTAAATATCTATCTTCTGCAAATCGCTTCACCTCCTCTTCTACAATCCTTCTTGTGGTTCTCCCTCCAAAGCTAGCCATGGTTGTTCAATTCCACTCACAAAACAAGATCTTATTTATAAGCGTGAACCACAAAACCTAAAAATTAAGGATTTTGGTTTATATCACTATTTTTCATCCTGACTGAAACGAACAAAGCTCATGAAAATTTGACGTTTAAGCCCGACTCAAACAAACAATCAAACTTAACCCTCGATTCATGTAACACTCCATCGACTCATAAACCCTCCCTTCTTCTTCTTCCTTTTTTTGTTGATGTTTAATTGTAAGACATTGAAGAGGTTTTGTTTTAAGTCTTAAGGAAATTGTTATCAGTTTCAAGTCCTAGTCTCATGTAGTTGTTCCTTAAGTAAGTTTTTAACTTTTATATAGGCTATTTACTAGCTAAGGATTTTCATTCCTAATATGCAATCACTCCTAGTTTATTCATACAAATACTTTACAGATATATCGCTATTTTTTCCTCAAAAAGACGCTTTAATGGTGGTCATTTACTGGAATAGCTGGGAACGTCCATGATTAAAAAACCTACGGTAGCAAGAAAAACTCAAGCATCAAGTGAAATGTCCGAATAAGAATTTGTTTGTTTTTGGACACTTTTTTTAATCGCGCTACATCAATTTTAAATTCCTATGCAACGATTTATAATTATGTCTAATGAAATTGAATATTTAACTTCCAGATATGGATACTTTTTGTTAATTTTGTTTAAATCTCGATTTTTGTTATTATTTTCAAATAAAAAACGCAGATCACGTTGAAGACTCAGATGCATAGATCTTTCTTTGATTAATTGCTACAACAAAACTGGATAAAAAATATATATTTGGATATGGTGTTATAAATCCAATGAAGCGGTAGACAATGGGCAAACATAACGTAGATAAATTAATGGAAGTGATTTGATCTCCCCATTTAAGAAATGCTTCAGCTTCCGTGTTTTATTTGATATGCATCAAACATACATTTTATTAATCTCTTACCAAGAAATGAAAAGTTATGTCATCAAAACCAAAGGGGTTAAAATAAACTTGCGATATTTTATTGCGTTAGAATCACATATGTCATTATATAGATATAGATATAGATTTTCCAGAAATTGTGCTTAAATTTTCCAACATTCAAATGAAGCCTCCCATCAAGTACCAGGCGCTCCCCGAATTGTAGCCTTTGTGTAATAAAACACTTGAACTGAGTAATTGTTGTTTAATACTATTTCGGTTTCTAAATGAGTGTTAATCTTTAATTATTCTACTAAAATTAATAAAGTTAACTTATTTTAATAACATATGCACATTAATAACTTTCATGTCCTCGTATAACGTTAAACAATAATGCTATGTTTACCACTATTTTTACAACTATTATTACCACTAAGCCCTGGTAAAAACAAAATGTGTTTTAATGAAAGACAATATTGTCTTTCACTAAGGCTTAGTGATAACAATAATAGTAGAAGGATTAAATATTAATTTGGTCCTTGGACATGTCGAAAATCAATGTTTTGGTCCCCGGACAAAAAAACAATAGAATTTGGTCCCTGAACATGTATTTTTGGACCAATTTGCCCCCTCCCACCGTTAGCGTTAGTTTTGCCGTTTGTTTTCTTTTTAATTGACGATAATGCCCTTTCTCTTATGATCTTCGTTGACTCGTATGATTTCTCCTCTCCTTTCAAGTTCATCTTATGATCTGTCGGCACCATCTATTGCCACCACTAGCTCCAAATCCAAATCTGGGATTCCTTAACCCAAGACAACCCATATTCACATGGAGAATCAAAATCGATTTCATGCTATCTTCGGATCAAAGACCCAATCTCAAACTCATTTTCACTCCTCGCTTTCTCAATCTCTCTCTTCTCTATCAAAACACATTTATTTCTACGAGCTCAAATTCAAAACACATCATCAGGTGGAAGCAAAAGCCACGTCTGCGTTTGCGTTCGTAGAACCTCACTTGATCCATTTTCAAACTAAGGGCTCTTCTTGACGGCAGACCAATTCCATTGAGCGAGGAGAGGAGCGATGAGAGAGATCAAATTCATTATTATCCTTGCTCTCTCCTCATACATCCAAGCGAGGTCCATTACTTGGCCATGTCTTAAGTTAAGGAATCACTTTCGTGGTGGACGAATTGGCGATTCTGCATCATTTCACGTTTGTCGAGCGAGGCCACATTTCTTTCCTTTTTCTCAATCA
>JABEVN020003621.1:0-17500 GCA_013146195.2 Codonopsis lanceolata | reverse complement strand
GGGATGGTAATACGAAGCTTTTTCATTCCTCGTTGCTGCAAACCTGTCTAAAATTGGCCATTCATCGCATTAAAGATCTCCATGGGACTGTTGCTTCTGATGACTCGGCTATTAAGGCTGCAGCGGTTGAATTTTATAAGGAACAGCTTAAGGCTTCTCCTTGTTCTTCAGATGACTCTCTTCTTGATGTTATTCCACACTTGATTTCTTGTGACCTGAATAACATGTTGCTCGCTCCTCCTTCCTTGATGAGGTTAAAAGCACTGTTTAACGATAGCGGCAGTCCGTATATTTTCCTGTTTGGCTTCTTTTGTCGGGATATCATACCTGCAGATCTTCATCTTGTTGTTTCGTAATTTTTGCGGGTTTTGAGTTGCCTAAGTCTTGGACTAGTACCCTTATTATTACCATCCCTAAATCGAGCCGTTGGAGACGCTTAAAGACCTTCGCTTTATTAGTCTTTGCACTTCTCGCAATAAGGTCATCACCAAAATTCTTGCCTCTCGGCTGGCTGTCTTACTTCCTATTATCATCTCGGAAAATCAGAGTGCTTTTACTAAGGGTCGTCTGATTCAGGATAATTTACTTCTTGCTCATGAATTAACTCATCAGTTTGGTAAAAAAGTCAATGGCTCGAATACTATCATTAACCCGATATGGCAAAAGCTTTCGATGTGGTTTCCTAGCTTTTATCCGATTAAAGTGCTTCACAAGTTTGGGTTTGGGGAATCTTTCATTGATATGATTTGGAGAGCTATTTCTAATAACCGGTTCTCGCCTCGATTATTGGTTCTACCGCTTCTTCTCCACATCCCGAGGCCTTAGATAGGTGATCCGTTGTCTCCCAAATTTTTATTATCATGAAGTCCTTAGCGTAAGTTTAAACAAGCCAAGGTGACATCCCTAGATATGCCCTCTTCTTCTCCGTGGTGTCCTATTGTTTCGCACTTGGCCTCAAGCAGATGACATTGTTATCTTTTGCAATCGGAAACAAGCACTCTCCCAAGACAAGCAGCTCTTCTTCATAATTATGAACAACTTTCTGGGCAATTAATTAACCGAAACAAAAGTTGCTTTATGGTCTCAAAAAATTCGTTGGCTTCTAGAATTCTATCTATTGGGAGATCAGTGGGTTTTCCTCATAAGCCCCTTCTGTCATCTATTTGGGCTGCCTCTACGAGGGGCGAAAAGAAAAGAATTTATTCGATCTTCATTAGAGAAGTTACTGACCATTTTCTCTGGATTTCAACTAAGCAAAGTAACTCTTATCAATTCTCGCTCGAATTCTCATCATGTACCAAATTGCAATTTTAGATCCTCCAATTTCGTAATTAATCGACAATCGTAATGCTTGCTAACTTCTTTTGGGGCTCAATTGATGGTAAGAATAAGGCTCATTGGGTCTCTTGGGACGAGTGTTGTAGGCTGGTGGATGAAGGAGGTATCGGTATTCGGGCTATTAAAGATATTATTCTTGTTTTTCCATCCGCTCAGTGGCGATTTAGATCATCGAACGCTGGTGGAATTTTATGAAGCGTAAATATCTGTCCAAACTCATCCCCTTAATTCTACAAGTCTGGCTCATACTTGGCGCCGTATGTGTCTGTTAAACTCTTGGCCGAAGATCAAATTGGTTGGGTCATCGCAAAGGCTTATGTTCCTTTACATCCGATCGCTGGTCGCCAATTGGTAGAATCAATCTTACCAATTGTTTTACCAGCTTGTTCAAGAGTCATGCCTTCTTTCTCGATCTTCTATGGTCGCTCGAGAAGAACCTGGCTCTCCCATCTCCTCCCTCGATCGATAAAATCGGATCCATCTCCTAAGACCCCGACTTAGCTTTGCTCGGCTCGGACAAAGGGGAATTTTCTCTTAAAGCAGCCTGGCAGCTTGTTCGTACCCCTCAGCCATTGATTCTCTCTTCCAAATTCATATGGCATAAATTTCTTCCTCGTCATATTCGTCTATTCATGTGGCGTCTCTGGTTGAGGAAACTTCCTTTGGACGAGAGTCTATCTAGTAAAGGCATTCAACTAGCTTCCCATTTGCTCTTCTGCGAACATATCGAACTTACCTCAGAAACCCGCACGTTTTTATGGAATCCAATTATGCTCGCTTTATTTGGTCTGCCTTCAACCGGCTGGGTGGGATTTCAACTTCTTCTCTCTCTCTTGATCAAGCTTGTTTTGCTTGGTGGTTAAGTAAACCAAATTCCATGCTTTTTTCCCTCACTCCTTCGGTTATTCTTTGGGAGATTTGGAAAGCTAGAAATTCTAATTTTTTTGATGGAAGTCGAATTCCCCCTGATGTTATAATTAATCGTATTCATCAGTCTCTCTCATCAATTGCTAAAGGGGCTGGTTATACCTTCCATCAAGTCGGTTCCTCGATCTTTTCATCTCGTTGCAGGGAATTCGTTTGCCTAAGGTGATACGAGTACATTTCTTGGTTGAAGCCTCCCTTAGGTTCAGTCAAGTTTAATTCAGATGGGGCTTGTCGAGGTAACCCAGGTCCTAGTGCCGGAGGAGGTGTTGTTCGGAATTCTGAAGGCAGTATGCTTTTTGCCTTTTCCACTTTCTTTGGGGAAGCCTCCAGTTTCCAAGCAGAATGCATGGCTATGCATCAGGGTGTCACATGGATGAATTCTAATCATCATGAAAGGGCCATTGTTGAATCAGATTCTAAATTCCTTTTGGATTGTATCGAAGGTAAAGCTCAACCGCCTTGGAGAAGTCTATACATGATTCGTGCCATTAAATCGGTTAAGGATTCTCTTCATCTCTCTTTTCGTCATGTGTATCGTGAAGCTAACTCGGTTGCTGATGCTCTGGCTAATCATGGGTGGGATCATGGCTCTGCTATCACTTTCTTATCTTCTTCCTCGCTCCCTTCTCGTGTTCGTGGTCTGATAGCTTTAGATAAACATGCCACTCTTTACATTAGAATTAATTAGTCTTATCTTTTTGCTTTCTGCTCTTGTATCTCCTTTCGAGGTTAGGCTCCTTTGTCCTCCCATTTATAAGGGCAAGGCTGGTTGTCCCCCTCAAGTTTGTACTTTTTTCCTCTTATTTAATAAAATCTAGCAGGGTGCCGCCCCTGTTTCTCTAAAAAAAAAAAAGTTATTTTTTATGAATAATGAGATCCTTTATGTACTGAAATGAGTTTAGCGGGAGAATCCCCAGGATGAATTTGATTAATCAATATTTTGTAAGATTGGACGGGTAAATTTCTGAAGAGATTGAATGGAGGCAGCCCCAGAAAGACTCGATTGGGAGAGACTTTTGTGGGAGACAGAAATGAGTGTGCTCATAGAAAGAGGATGACTCTAATGGACAAAAAGAAGAGTCATGATCCAGAGTTTATCGCCGAGTATCGTGAGTTTTATGGACCCTACTTAACATATATCTTTTGATGATTTTATGTATCTTTAGCAAGGAGTTCTGTCTTGTACCCGGATCACGTTATAACCGATTGAAACAAAGTTGTAGGTGGCAGCCAGGTTGGGGTACAATGTTTAACTATTTGGGATGGATTAGCTTTAGGGTTGAGGATTTGATTGGCCTCTTCCTCAAAAGCATTTTGGGCTGTGGATTTGGTTATTTTCGAAAAGGCAATCGCAAAGCGATCATTGGCGGGCCTTCTAAGATGTCGGTTTGGATGAGAATTTGGTTTCTGGACCTGGTTGTAGGTATGGTTGGGAGATCGGCTATTGGCTTTGGTTGTGGCTTGTGGGGTTATCCAAGAATGATTGGTCCTTTTCCCTCCTTTTTTGTGAGAAAGAGATTTTGTGGAAATTGCTCAGGAGAGGCCTTTTTCTTTCTCTTTCTTTTTTCTTCTTCTCTCTTTTTTTCTTTTAATGCATAGGCCTCTTTTTTTTTTAACCTTGTTCTCCTTTTTTTTTAACTTCTCTGAGCAATTTGGGAGAGTGCTTGAAGAGATATCTGTCTTCTCTCTCTTGGGATAAAAAAGGGGGTTACTCTTGATGGATGTATATATAAGGGTGAAACAGCCCTAGTTTTGGGAAGCTGGATCTTAGAGATGGTTAAACTTTGGCATATGGTTGTAGCCCCTAGTGTGCCATTTAATAACTCGGTCGCAATGGGTCGAAGATGACCTTTCACCAAGACAGAAGGTTGCTTTATCGAACTTATATTTTAATGGTTTGTGGGTCCATATTGCGAAATGACTCATTATCAACCCGTGTAGTTTTATCATGTTTTTACATGAGTTGATTCATCATTTCATTTTTTTATATAGCAAATACTTCGGCGATAGATGGTGCTCAGAGATCAAGAAGAAGACTCGACGAGCTAATATAGGAGAAGCAAAAATTTACCAGACTCGAATATAGATAAATACCTTTGGAAAGTTTGATTTTGAGAACTTGGCTGGACGTTTGAAATAACGGAGGCCAAATGGATTCGTGAGCATACTCTTGCAAGGATGGGTTGTAGGCATCAATATGAGCAAAAGAGACACCCTTGAGGTTTGAAAGCCCCTAGTCTTGAATTGTTGCGTATGATCCTTGAGTTGCCCAGATTTTCTGGATTTTCCGGCTTTCCAGACTTTTCTGCTTTATTTGGCTTCTTGGTTTTGCCAGCTTTCCTTTCTTCCCTGGCTCCTCATCGGTCTCTCTCTTTTTTTTTTTTTTTTGCTTTTCATTTTTTTTTTGCTTCTTTTTTTTATTCATTTTTTTTTTCAAGTGATAGACCTTGCCATCTCGAAGTAGGACTTGCTGGAATTTCTTTTTTTGAAATCGAGGGCGAACGATGCACTTATCAAGTAGTGAAGCATTTATGAGAGGTTAAGAGGGAAGTTGCATTTGGAGATGGCAATTGAGTATAATGGTGAGGGGATTTCCTGTATTTTCATGTTTTGGGAAACAAGAAGAAAGCACATAGAACATACCTCCTTTTTTAAAAAAAAAAAACTCTTTCTTTTTTTTCGATCTTTGAGATGAGATGTAATGATTACGTACCTCTGGACAATCCTTTCAGGAGAGTAAATAATAATAGTCAAAAAATTTATTTTTCAGCCCCTGCAAAATTGTTAGTGGTACGCAAGAAAAATTACAAAGATCTCAATATTTATGAAAACTGACGCTGAGTTGAAAAAGAGTTGTTTCCTGGAGATTTTATTTGACAAAAGGAAATTCAAAGGTAAAAAGGGTTTTTGGAGGCGTATACACGAGGGTATTCTAGGGCATTTTTCACTTTTTATCAGAAACAATCATGGGTGAGACTTCTCAATGATTTTATCATCGATAAGGTCTTGGATATCATTCCTGAGTGAGAAGCATTTGTTGGTGATATGACCGCTGGATTGGTGGTATTCACAATACTTGTTGCGGCTCCATTTGGCATGTAATGGGTTTGGAGGTTTGTAGTTTTCAAGGGGCTTAAGGACTTCATGTGCTATTAACCCTTGTAGTATCTGTGACATTGGAGCATTCAATTCATCAAAGTGCCTTCTGTTTCCTTCGTAAGGTCTTATGCAGCTTCTGTCAGTGTTACTACTTCCCTCAACAGAATTGGCAGATTTGTTAGTCCCATATAACCATGGCACACTACTATATTTTTCACCCGGGATTCTTTCTACAACGTTGACTTCTTCTGTAGATTCTGCCTCTGATCTGGAATAGCAGAATGAACTTGGAGGTGTACCAATTTCTAGGGATCCTTTGCGTATATCTTCATCAATACTTTAATTCTCTATCTCCACTATTTCTTTGAAATTGCTATAGGGAGATACCGCATGTATTCCGTAAATGGGCTAGAGATTTTTATGAACATTCTGCAAAACTTAGCCGGATCAGGTCTGTCGAGTGTCTGGGCAATTTCGCCCTTCCATCTGGCTGCAAATTCTACAAATGTTTCATTTTCTTTTTGGGTACATGCCTCAAGATCTCTTTTATTTTCAGGGGTAGTATTGTCCTTGTATCTTTCTAGGAAGCCTTCAGCTATTTGGTCCCAAGTGCCCATGGTGCTATCATCTGCTAGCATTAACCATTGCTTAGCAGCCCCTATCAAGGTAAGGTGAAAATTAGAGGCCATGACTTCGAAACTAGCTCATCTTGATTGCATGCCAGTAGAGTAAGATTTTAGGTGGGAGATAGGGCATCCGGTCCCATCGAATTTTTCTATGTCGGGCATTTTGAAACTTGAGGGTAGTGTGGCTGAAGGTTTTAGCGTTAATGCCCGCGTAGAAAATTTCTCTTTGTTCAAGAACTTATGCATCATACTTTGTAGTTTCTCCATATCTGCCTCCAATTTTGTGGGAGGAGGTGCTGGATTTTGGTATATGTTGGAAGGATTGGGAGCAGCTGAGTTCATTCCTGGCTGCAGCATTTGGTAAGGATTTTGAGGAGGCGTTTGGTAAGGGTCCTGGTAAGGATTTTGGAGAGGTGGGTTTTTGGCGGCTTCTGCCTGATAACCAGGATTATTGAAGGGTAAATAAGTTGTTGCTTGTCCTGGCTGTATATGGCTTCTGGGGTCCATATGCGGGCTGTTTTGGAGTGGGTTGGTGATGGGAAAAAGGTATGGGGGATAGGATGAGAAAGGGTTAATATTTGGGTAGTAAGGATTGGGTGGAGAATTTGGATTTGGGGTAATGGTGGTATTTGGTGGGTTGGTGTTTGGCTGAGAGTTTGGGTTTGGAGGAACATGGGAGGTTGATGCTTTTTGAGGGACTGCAGGGGAAGATATTACCTCACCACTGGATTTTAAATTTTGCACCAAATTAGCCATTTGGCTCATTATACAATCACCGCTGCACCCAAATTTCGTCTAGCCATCTGCATAGCCTGAGCCTGAAGGCCCCCTGAGTCCTCAGATCTGTACTCCACAAAGATCGCTTCACTTTCTGTTGCCATACTGCTTGGATCTATACCATCTAAACTGATACTGCCCTTTTCTGATCTGAACCTAACACTTTTTTATCTGATTTATGTGCCTGTATCCCGTATCAATCGGCCAATACTATCTCTGCCTTTCCAAATTCGGGGCAGGTTTCTGAGGAAAATGGGTTTAGAGATATCAGAAGGGTTGGCGGAAGGTTTTCTGGACTAGGAGTACAGTGTGCCTTTATTAATATATTTTATTATTATTCATTTTCCTATAATTGACCGGACAAGCACATGTTTTGTTTTGATGCCTCGGACTATTCATGGAATAGTGGATTCCTTCTCCAGAGTACAGGACCCTCGTATTCCATCTGCCTTTCGACTTCCCAAGATCGGATTGATCCCAGGCGAAGGGCCTATACTCTTTCTGAGATTCACCATTCAAAATGGTCTAGGTCGAGCATTAAAAAAAAATCAATCAGCCCCTGTGTATTTATTCATTTTTTTTTCACTTGCGCATTTTTTATTCTTTTTTTTTTTTTGCTCTCTCTCTCTTTCTCTTTTTTTTTTTTTTTGCAGGGGCTGACCAACGATTCAGAGATACAAAAACCGGTCGGTCTATGAAGTCTCCTGAGAATCTATATACAATCTAATGATAGCTTATGCAGGGGGTAAGTTGGTCAAGGTGTAAGGTAACAATTCGGAATATATTTACATGCGTGCGCGTGTGTGCGGCATCTAAAAAGCAGTAAAATCTTTTTCTTTTTTTTTTTTTTTTTGCAAATATAAAACAAAAAATAAAACAGATATGGTCTGTCTTACTATTATTTGTGGATTTTCTCGGCTTTTTTAGCTTGAGCGCGAGCAAGCAAGCAATCATATCAAGAAATAGAAAAAAAAGTGGGGAATCTATCTATTCCTATTAATTACAAATTTGTCCTAATCCCCAAAATAAAATGACATAATGGAATAAAAATATGTACAAATTTTGCGTAAATAAAAATAAAGCAAACGGAATAATAATATAAAGCAGAAAATAAAGCAATAATAAAAATAAAGCCCCGTCCCTTTTGTTATGCTGCCCGGAAATTTATTGCATATTTTTTTTTGATTTTTTTTAAATAAATATTTTTAAATATACCTGTAACGGTGACTGAAACGAGGCTGCTGCAAGATGGAGGATCATATCCACAAATATATACACTGATGTACAAGATTTCTATATTCAAATGCTTAAGAAATATAACAAGCATACTTTAGCCAGAAACAAAAGAAAAAAAAGTTTTTGTTACTGAGTCTAGCCCTCCATTTTTATTTAAAATAAAAACGATCTCCCCAGCTGAGTCGCCACTGTGGGTGCCCCGGAAAATTCGCCCACGCTTCGCGCTCCTTTGGGTAGGGGAATGCGGCGTGCGGTGCGGACACCACGCTTTCCATTACACCCTCCATTGTCTAGGGGAAGACGAAATTAAAAATGCGGAAAGGGTGCTGTCAAGAAGCGCGTTGAATACGTCTCAGTCACTTCAGTGATTTCTGGTCCGTTATGGGAGCTTTGGGTTTTCTGTATCAAGTTATCCCTTTTTTAAGGGATACCAGGATGCAGGAAAGCATCACAACATAACAACAACGCTGAAAGTTTTGGGCATATTCTCGGTGATTCAAGTGTTTTGAAAGCGAACCCCGGGGCCTCTATTTATAGGCTGAGAGAGGGACATCGAGGGAATTACTTTTCCTCTCTTCGTGCTGCTTTTGCTTGTACCGCGTGCTCGATGAATTGCACAATGTGTTAACTGTAGCACAATTGTAGCAACTTTGGGCGCACTGTAGCAATAATGGGCGTCAGTGTACCCTTTTTGGGCGTCAGTGTACCCTTTTTTGGCGCCGCGCCAAGGCCCCTTTATGGCAGCGCCAAGCCTCCATTTTCAGCCTCTTTTTGGACACTTAGGCCCCTGCATTTTACTATTTTGTGCATCATGCTTTGTCTTTTGCATTTTTAATCCCTGTAACTTGACATTTGTTAAGTTTAAACAGGTCTTGATATCGCATGTTAAAGTTACATATCAGGGGTACGAAATTGGGGCATCTACAGCTGGTCGTCTGTTGTTTCTCATTTGTATCTTAATTTGCATTTGTTCATACATTACATTAGGTTCTATACTTAGTGGCTAATTGGACTGCGTATCAATTAGCGTGACAACTGTGTATAGAACTTTGCCTTAGAATAAATAGTTTTGAGACTTCACAGGTTCAGCGGAAGACTTCAGTTGAAGGCTTCACCGGAAGACTTCATACAACATCCGGCACATCTTTGCGCACACCTAATCAAGCATGACGTATCCAAATATCAAGCTTTTAGTGGATTAATTAAATTCAGCCTTTATCAGTTTGAATTTGATTTAAACCAATCTTTCATCAACACTTAACTTCTCAGACACGCCTGCCCAGCTTTTCCAAAAAGCATGAAGACTTTCGCTTCCTGAAAAGTAACAGAGCAAGTGAACAGACTGACACTTACAGACTGTACCAACTATTGTAGGTCTGTAACTCTAATTACTCACCTGTCAGTTGCTGCAACAACTCTTTACCATTCCCTGCTCAGTATCAGTGAAGACGAAATCTACAAAGTCAGCTCCATGCATTTAATGCATTCAACCTAATAGAGCTGTTACTCTCTCCGTCTTCTCCAAACGGTCTCCATTGGACTTCTTAATAATAGAACTAGTGGAAAACATAGTGCACATTTAAATCCAAGGTTGACTGCCTTGGTGGTGGACGTAGCACTCTTTATAGTGCGAACCATCTCAAAATACTTGTATTCTTTCCTTACTGTTGCTTACTGCTTTGTACTGTTTCATATCTCTTTACTTATCGCTTCAACTGTAGACTTGAGTATTCAGAAAAGTCTACCGGTAGTGCTTCACCGGCAGACTTGAACTGTCTTCCTTTCAAGACTTCCGCTACTTCAATCTTTTCAATAGATTGCAAGTGCTTGTTTTAGGAATTTATACTAAAAGTTTTAAGTGTAAAATAAGCTATTCAATCCCCCCCCCCTTCTAGCTTATTATTGTTCCCTTTGGGACTAACAATTGGTATCAGAGCTTGACTCTTCGAAAACTAGTTTTTCCAAGATTAAACTCTTGAGAGACAAGATCCAATGGCACAAACACACTATATGCTACCTACGTCAAATGCAAACCACGTCCCAATATTGGACGAAGGCCATTTCGATGTTTGGAAGGATAAGGTAATGTGTTTTATGAATTCTGTTGACAACAGGCTATGGAAATGCATACTAGCAGGACGTCATGTACCAATGAAGGCAAATCTTCTGGCATCCATTACTAGAAATCCTGCTGAAGTACCCAAAGAAGAATCTGAATGGACAGAGGACGATAGAAAGCTAGTAGAGCTAGATAGCAAAGCCATCAACATCATAACTATCTCACTAGACACCAGCACTTACCAACAAGTGATCCGGTGTACTTCTGCAAAAGAGATGTGGGAAGCTCTTATCGAATACTTGGAAGGAGACCAAGACACAAGAGACAACAGAAAGTAGTATACCTTCATCCAGCCATTCGACTCCTTCAAAAAAGATCCCAAGGAGACCTTGAGACAAGCTTATGATCACTTCAGCGAGGTAATTAATAGCTGTTTTTCTCTCGGTAAAACCTATGACAAAAAGGAAATGAACATGAGAGTTCTAGGCTCTCTAGGTAGTCTGTGTCATGTTAAGACCACTGCCATGAAAGAATCTAAAAACTTAAACAAAATGACTCTTCGTAGTGTTTACACAAGTTTAAAGGTTTACGAGCTCGAGGATAATCAAGCTCTAGAGCAGGACAAACAGTTCAGAACTGTGTCCTTGCCTGCCATGGTACAAGAAGAAACTCCAGTTGATAACAAACCTTCTACTTCTTCCAGTGAAAACGATTTTCTTTCAGATGAACAATTTGCTATGTTTGTAAAACGTTTCAAAAAGTTTGCAAAATATGGAAGGAAGGACACACACCAATAGCCTTTTAGAAAAACTGCTGAAAGCTCATCTAACGAAGAGCTTGTGTGTTATAATTGTAGAAAACATGATCACTTCGCCTCTAAATGTCCAAAGCCAAAATTCGAAGCATACCGAAAGCCTCCGTATAAGAAATTTCAAAAACATAAAGGTATGCTGGCTGAAGATATTGAAGAAAAACATGTTGATACGTGGTTTAAGACTGATTCAGAAGAGGAAGAGGACAATTTTGAGCAAGCTAACATATGCTTAATAGCTCATGATTCAGGTCATACCTATGACTCTGAACATGAAGTCGAAATCTCACCTAGTCCCTTCGATAAAAGTGAGATCAACTGTGAAAATTTCAGTAAGGAATAACTGCTCAAGGATAATCAAGAAATGCTTGAAGAGTTCAATTCCTTTAGAGTAGCCTATATAAAACTCGCTAAGAACTATGAGAAGCTTGTTGCTAAGAAATCTTTGCTGGCAGCTGAGATTCAAACTCTCAATAGCTGTCAACAGGAAAGTATCAAGCTAAAAGGAGAAAACAAATTCCTTTGTGACAAAGTTGACTGTCTTACTGAGCACATCAAAGGGCTACACCTTGAGAAGATTGCCTTGCAAATGACAATTGACTCCTAGAACAGCTCCAAGGAAACCTTTGAAGGAATCCTTTCAAGCCAAAAGCCAAGTAGAGATAAATCTAGCTTAGGATATAGTGATGAGCCCAGCATTGCATGTTCTTCTGTCACGGAGAAAGGTGAAACCTCCGAGATTGCTTATGATATCTCCTTCTCCAAACAGACTTTCAGAAACAAGGGTAAACATGGACTGTGACGACCTGACCCGGACCCCGAGGTGGAATCACAAGTCAAGTCGTCCAAATAGGACAACAACACATGCAAAGACTCAATTATAGAAAACAACGTGACGCAACATTTTAGATGAAGCGCGACTCGGCACCAAAAGGCCGGAATAATTTAAAACTTTTTAAACCTGATATAGCAATTAAAGACAAGTATATCAATTCATCGGCGACTTTACTACCGGAACCCAACACTAAACAGTTCATGCAAATATACCTCGACGGCTACAACATGCCGGAGAACAACATAAATAAATAAGAGCTAAAGTAATGCCCAGCGGAAGTTAAATCATGTGAACCATACTACATCTATATACAAAGCTCTATGACATGCGCCACTCAAAAATAGGATACAACAAGTATAGACATAAATACAAATAAAACCAAGTTCCCAAGAGAAGTCTAAATGACTTGCTATACCCAACGTCCTTACAAAAGAGAACAAAATAAGGACATCTATAAACCACAACCTCGTCGTGTGCGATCACGGACAAGCGCAAATCCTGCAACACCTCAACGAGCGGTACCTGAACGGCTCGGATCTAAAGCAGTAAAAGGGAGGGGGTAAGTCATAAAGACTTTGTGAGTTAACAATTATGCATGTCATGGCATTATGCAACATACATAACAAGATATCATATTTAATATCAAGTCACTCAAAGTATTCATTTAATAAACACTTAAATCACATATCCATGGTAGCACATTGTTTCACATAAGTGCTATAAAGTAAACCACATAATAGGAGGATATGTTATGGAACCGGTGCCGCTACGTAGCTCCTGCAATACACAGCGTTAATATTTTGTGCCAATGATACCCGTGAATAGTGTATCAAAGTACCGAGTTCTCTTCTCGGGTACCAAGCTCTCTCCTTGGTACTTAGACTTGCCAATGTGCTCTCTTGGTTACAGCAAAGGGGCTACTTCCCCACTGTGGCCAACAGTGGAAGCGTGTGTGATAAAAACCAGGTATAACAACCCATCACTATCACGAGTCCCATAACTCGTGATGGCGATGCATTGTCACACCAACGACTTAATCAAATATGCCAGCTGGACTCATGCAATGCCAAGTAGATGTTTACTCGTCATGAAATCTCAAATAGGGAACAAGTTCGACAAGAGCGAACTTATTCAACAAGTAGTTGTTTACTCATTAAGAAACCAAATAAGAATTCGACAAGAGCGAATTCAACATGTCAAATAGATACATTATTCTACAACATGCTCTCAATCATGCATTTACTTCACACGATCACATAAACCGCATAAGAACTCAATCGAGTCTTACAAGCACACAAACATCAAGGCATAAACATCAATCCATCTCAAAGTATCGTAAGCTAATTCATTAGTCTAACGAACTACATTCGTCGAAGGGATTGATTGTGAAGACGTTATTGTTCGATAACTCCCTAATTTCAACTCCGGTGAGTTTTACTAAAATTCAACCAAGTAGAGCATTGATACTATATATATCACATTGCCCTTTTCTAAGTTCTCCGTTCATTTAGAACTCGATAACTAGCCTGTTCATGATCTTAAACTAGCCTTAAACACAATCCCGAGTTTCAAACCCTAGTTTCGGTGATTTTGTTAAACCTTGAATTGAACCGAATTCTTTCACAAGAGTTTTTTTTTTTTTTTTTTTTAATTTTTTTTAATTATATTTAATGCCTTGAAAGGCTACAATTATTCCCAAGCTCATTATAAACAACATTCATGCTTTACAAAATGTCAAAATCATAACTTCATAGAGATTTCATAAAATCCTACACATAATTTATAGGTTGAATTGGAGGTTTTGTCTTCACAAAATGTGTTCACAATCATTAATAGAACAACTATAATGAAGGGGTCATGCTATTTTATTGAACATGGAAATCTCAGGGAATTGTCACTCACCTTAGTCCTAAGATTAATGGATGAATGAGTGATCAAAGCAAGGATTGTTGTAGAGGAGATTGAGGCCTTCGATTTGGCGGTCTCGGATCGCCGATCGGACCACCGGATCTCCGGGAAATGGTCTCTCAAGTTGGTGTTCTTGCTATGGACGAAAATGGAGGGTGAGCTTCTGATTCTCTGGAGTTTTTTTATCAACAATGGATGAATTTGGCTGAACAAATGTTTATATACTTACCATTAAAGCCCTAATCCAAGTGAATGGGTTAATTGGCTTCTCATTGGCCAAGGAAGGATAGCCTTTGATAAGGGATGATCCAAGGGCTCAAAAGGGTTGTTGAAGAGTCAACAAAGAGGGCTTTAAGTCACCAAGGTCGGCCAAGGGGCAAGGGCACAAGGGTCTATAGCCAAAACACTCAAAAAATCTCACAAACCAGAATCTGGCATGATGCGGTCGCATCATGCCCAAACCATGCGACCGCAAGGCTCTGTACTCAGCATTCTGAACATTTTCACTTGCTCTCAGCATCTCAATGCGAACCAGCCTCCAAAACCCAATGCGACCGCAAGGTACAGACCTTAAACTTGTCCTAAACATGTCCTAAATGGTTCCAAACTCATTGGCAACAATCCTAAGGTGTAACCAAACCCAAAACAAGTCGGAAACACACCCGAAACACATCCGAAACAAGTTAGAACATGGCTGGAACCACTCGACGATTGGCCAACGAATCAAACATGAATCAATCACAACTTAATCTAGGATAGAATGAACAAGTATTAGGATTGTTTAGACATGGTTATGGCTTGTATTCAAGACCTAGAACTCAACCGAACTTCTCTCGAGACAAAATGAAGGCAATACAAGCAATGATGAACAACCTCAAAACACAAACGAAGCAACGAAGCTTATAAACTTCCAACCAAGTTTACAACAACTAAGATAAACATTATAAACCCTAGATGCAAAGTCCTAAGACTCTCATGAGACTTATTAAGGTGCTAACACAATACGATGAACACTCGAAACATCAACACAGGGCATGCAACGCATGGAAGACCATTACTCTATTATGATCTCAACCAACTCAATGCCAACACAATATGAATGAAATGAAGTCTCTAACATGTCAAGATCTATTGTAAACATGTTATAATGATGACAAACAGGAAATGGGGTTTGGGTTCTCACATGGACTTGGTTATATAAGTGTACCATACGTTTACCCCAAGGCTCAGAAAGGCAAAGCCAAAGAAACTACTTCTAATGAGAAGCTTGAGAAAGGAACGGTAGAGAAATCAAAGTCTACCGAAAATAGCTCTGCCAAGGCAAAGTCTGCTGGCGATAGACCTACGAAATCTCTGCTGGTACCTGTCAAGTTTGTCTATGAAATGGATAAGGCACCTAAATTAGTTGACAATAAACTTAAAGGTATTCTGGAAAATCCTCCTAACAAGGTTAACAACAGACCAGCCAAGGCTAAGTCTGCTGGTAACAAATCAAGGAAGGTTCAACAGAAACCAATTAAGTCTACCGTCAACAAGCTAGTTGAACCCAAGACTTCTATTGGGAATAAGCAAAGTCACAAGCACTCTACAGCTAAAGCTACTCACAGTCCTCCATGGAACTTTCATTTATGTCATTCTTGCAATTGCTTAGGCCATCTGGCCCCAGAATGCCTGCTCAGGCTCACACCAAAATCTGAGAGACCTAGTTCTCTCAAGGTTAGGCAGTTATAGGTTCCAAAAGGTTGCTAATCCTCAGCACCCAAAAGAAAAATAAATGGGACCTTGTTTCTTTTGAATTTTTCAGGTCTGCTTCATGGCTATAGATTCAGATGATAAAGACATCTGGTACCTCGATAGTGGCTGTTCTAGGCACATGACAGGGAACAGAAGTCTACTCTCAGATATAGCTGAAGCTAAAGGTCCTATGGTGATTTTCGGCGACAATGCAAGAGGGAAAACAATTGGGTATGGCTCAATCACTAGAGGAAGTCTCTCCATCAACAAAGTTTCTCTAGTGAACGGCTTAATGCACAATCTTACGATCATATCCCGATGCGACAATCCCAGGATTCATCGCGACAAAGGATTCATTCCGCCATTCTCCTCCAACCAATGTCTCATCAAAGATCGTGAATCCTGCTCAACGTTACTGACCAGCAATAGACAAGGAAACGTCTATGTCGTGGACTTAAACCTTCTAGGGAGATCCTCCAGCCTTTGCCTAGTTGCTAACAACATTCGCGACAACAGTTGGCTTTGGCACAAGCGTCTCAGTCACCTCAACTTCAAGTACCTCTCCAAGCTCTCCAAAGATGGGCTTGTCAAAGGTCTACCTACGGTGTCTGCCGACCACAACAGAAGTTGCAAAGCTTGCGATTTAGGAAAACTTTCCAAATCTTCCTTCAAAAGAAATGTCCATCATGCTCACGACTGCACCTCTTCAACTTCTGCATATGGATCTCTTTGGACCAATCACTACAGTCAATATCTCTGGAGACAAGTGCATACTTGTAGTAGTTGATGACTACCCTAGGTTCACCTATATCAAAATAATGACCTCAAAGGATGAGACATATGATCTAGTCACCGCTCTTTTCAGAAGACTTCAAACCCAAAAGCTTGAAGACATTAGTGACATCGATCGACAATCGAATTCAAGAACAACGGTGTTGAAAGATATTGTGATGACCATGGGATCGGCCACAACTTCTCTGGCCGGGACTCCTCAACAAAATGGTGTAGCCGAACCGAAGAAACGTAACACTCATTAGGCGGAAGAACTATCTTTGGTTGAAGCAAGACTTCCAAGTACTTAAGGCGAAGTCAACTCTGCATGTTTTACCCAGAGTAGATCCCTGGTAAACAAATTTCATAATAAAACTCCATATGAAATATGGAGAGGAAGAACCCCAAACATAGGATTTTTCAAAATCTTTGGCTGTAAATGTTTTATTCTATATAACGGAAGAGAATATAGAGGTAATTTTTATTCAAAATCAGACGAAGGAATTTTTCTGGGCTATTCCAAACATTCAAAAGCATTTCGCATATTTAACAAAACTTCTTTGAAAATCTTAGAATCTGTGCATGTTACTTTTGAAGAATATGAATTATTAGAGCCACGAGTCGCTCCAAATGTTGTTGATGATTCTGATGATGTTGAGACAGGTACAAATAAAGCTTCTACTTCTACTCCACCTCGAATCCTCCAATCGGCACCACTTCAGCCAAGCTAACCCCGCACCAGCCAGACTTCAACTCGGCTGGTACCAATTCCAACCCTTCGTTGACTTCGGACCCATCTCTTCTGTTCTACCCCAAACACCTTTGCAGATCACTCACCCTTCTGGTTCACCAAAAAATGAAGGTCTGGAAGATCCTATCTCTTCAGAACCCAATTTTAGTGAATCACCTTCTCTACCTTCTCCAGATTCGTTAAGGGAAGAACTCACCAGAAGTGATCTTCCTCTAGTTGTTATTGAAACAAGAGATCACCCCATCTCTCAAATCATTGGTGATCTCAACTTAGGAGTTCGTACAAGAAATAGAGTTCGAAATAAGACTATGTTTGCATTTACATTCGTGTCTAAAATTGAGCCAAAGAAGATTGATGAAGCTATCGAAGATCATTACCGGATTGAAGCCATGCAAGAAGAGGTGAACCGGTTGAAAGATGCAAAGTGTGGAGCTTAGTTCAAAGACCTCGCCATCCATCAGATCATAGGCACGAAGTGGGTATTCGAGGAGCAAGAGAGAGATGAAGATGGAAGCGTCACGAGAAACAAAGCTAACCGGTTGCTGAGAGCTACCCGGGGAAGAAGGAATTGACTTCGATGAAACATTTGCTCTGTTGCTAGATTAGAGGCAATCGAGACTCTTTCTAG
>JABEVN020003620.1:0-17492 GCA_013146195.2 Codonopsis lanceolata | reverse complement strand
ATTTTCTCTACTATTTATATATTTTCTACACTTATTATATATTGTTATTTTGGTTGGTTGCACAAAAGGCGCCTTTGTTCAATTGTCAAGATAACATATCACCATTTAAACGTTAAATCCGTAATTGTTTAATTGTTCTAATATTTGTGGTAAATAGTATAGTTGATTAGAACCATATTTTGTTCTATACTATGGAAATATGTAATCTAGCTTAAATGAACCTACATGTGCGTTTGTTGGCTAGAATTGGTAGCTTCTCTAGATTGTAATGTTGTTGATAAATTAAATTCTATGATCGTATCTAGAATTGTTTATTGGCTAGAGAAATAATTAGAGAACGTTCCTAATTATCGAAAAAAAAAGAAGAGCGGGTTGTTAGGTCGTATCAATAACCATAGTCTACGAATCAATACTGAGATTGTTCCTTTGGTTGGATATTTCATCATATTGAATCACTTTCACTTAATTGTTTGCTAGTAATTTTTAGTTTATTTAAATTTTCTCACACAAAAATCTCAAACCCCTCTATTTTTATTTTTTATTTTTTGGTTACAAAGTTTATATCAAAATTAAGTCTAACCAATCTCGGTGGATACGACCTTGCCACTACTACAAATCCATAATTTTGAGAAGCAAGAATTATTATTGTTGGTTTCGACAACCACCAATTTTGGCGCCTTGTCGGGATTGGTATTCTATTTGACTTGTTTTGATGCCTGTTCTTTTTGCAGGGAGAACCACTTTTGTACGATCCCGAGATCGAGAGAACCGCGAGACGACTTAGGAAGGAAGCTAAACATCGAAAGGCACAAGGCTTCATCATCATCTCCGGATTGAACTTAGCACTTGACTTGGCCAATTCCTCTAGCGAATCGAGAGGAAGAGCAAGACATGGCAGCGACCACCAACACGGCTAGAACTTTGAGGGAATTAGCCGCTCGGATATTGATCAACAACCATTGTGTATTCAATATCGGCGATTGAAGCAAATTTCGAGTTGAAGTCGGGATTAATTCACCTACTTCCTAAATTCGTGGCCTTGAGAATGAAGACCCCATAAACACTTGAAGGAATTCCATGTGGTATGTTCAAGTCTAAAGCCCCAAGGAGTCATAGAAGAGCAAATCAAATTACGTGCTTTTCCATTCTCACTCATGGATGGTGCAAAGGATTGGCTTTTCTACTTACCTCCGAGTCCATCACTACATGGAATGGTATGTTGAGGTTGTTCCTTGACAAATTTCAAGAGCAAGTATTAGAAAGGAGATTTGTGGAATTAGCATGAGATAAAACTCTTCATGAATATTGGGAGAGATTCAAGCAACTTTGTGCAAGTTGCCCACAACATGGAGTTTCGACCAACTTCTCATCCAATATTTTTATGAGGGTTTGCTCACATGGAAGGCAGGATAATGGATGCGGCAAGTGGAGGTTATAGTAAACAAAACTCCGGCCAGAGGCTAGAAATTTAATAATGACCATGGCGACCAATTCGCAACAATTTGGTTCTAGACAAGATACATAAAAGAAAAGTGAATGAGGTAAATATATCTTCTCTTGAAAATCAAATTGCTACCTTGACTTCTCTTGTTCAAAAAATGGATGCAGGAAATTCTCAACATGTTAAGGCTTGCGGGGATTTGTGCGGATCTTGGGCATTTAACGAGATATGTGCCCCACGCTACAAGATGAGTCGCAAGAACAAGTTAGTGCACTTGGAGGTTTTCGGGGCCCACCTAAAGAAAGTATGATCCCTTCTCAAACACCTACAACCCGGGGTGGGGATCATCCCAACCTTAGCTATCTTTGCACCAAGGCCCCAATTTGTAAACTACCAGTAGAGGTTGCCCCACAACAACAACCCTCCTCGAGTTCAAGCATGTCTCTTGAAGAAATTGTTAAATCATGCAGTCAACACACAACAATTTCAACAAAAACGAGGGCAAGCATCAAGAAGTTGGAGGATCATATGAATCGTCTTGAATCTCAAGGTAAATTACCATCACAAAGCAGGTGGTCAATCCGAAACAAAATGCCAATGCAATTACCTTGAGAAGTGGGCTGAGTTGAAAGACCCCCCAAAGTCAACTCAGAAACGGGGCCTCGAAGAAGAAGTAGAGAAAGAAGTCATGGCTCCACAATCACATCCCAATTAAACAATGGAATTCCAAGAAGAGCAACCAAAATTTTTTACACCGGTTCCTCCTTTTCCTTCTAGATTGTCCAAATCAAAGAAGGACGAGGAAGAAAAAGAGATTTTTGACACCTTCCTTAAGGTTGAGGTAAACATCCCTTTACTTGATGCAATCAAGCAGTACCTCGTTATGCCAAATTTCTCAAGGAGTTGTGCACCAACAAAAGGAAATTGAAAGGTAATGAATTTGTAAGTATGGGTGAAAATGTTGCAGCTGTCCTCCAAAAAAATTTACCTCCTAAATGCAAGGACCCCGGTATGTTTACTATCCCTTGCAAGGTTGGTAATGTTGGAATTGAAAGGGCAATGTTAGATCTAGGTGCTTCGATAAATGTCATGCCTTTGTCTATTTACAAATCTTTGAATGTTGGACCTTTAAATGAAATTGGCGTGATAATTCAACTTGTCGATAGATCTAGCATTTATCCTCAAGGAGTATTGGAGGATGTGTTTGTCTAGGTAAATGAATTGGTTTTCCACTGATTTTATGTGCTTGATATGGAGGAAGATAATTCATCCCACCCATGATTTTGCTAGGTAGACCTTTCTTGAAAACATCTATGACAAAAATCAATGTGCATGATGGTACACTCACGATGGAATTTGATGGTGAAATAATTAAGTTTAATATTTATGATGCCATGAGATATCCAAGCGATGTGTCTCCCATTTTTGCTATAGATGTTGTTGAATCCTTGGCTCAAAATATGTTTGAATTGAGTGATGATGATAAAGTGAAAGTTGCACTTAGCAAGAGCCTCTGTTGCGAAAAATTACAAGAAAGCATGAGTAAATTTAAGTTTGATTTTGATTTGAAAGAAACAATTTGTGCTTTAGATTCGCTCCCATCTTTGAAGCATAATGTTTCTTATGTTGAGTTACCTATCTCTCACGCTATGATTCTTCCTTCAATTGTGCAGGCACCCCAATTGGAATTGAAACCCCTTCCGAATCATCTAAAGTATGCCTTCTTGGGGGGAAGGAGAGGCTCTTCCCGTTATCATCTCCAATAAACTCTCCAATTTAGAAGAAGAAAAGTTGATTCGGGTCCTTGAAGGGTTTAAGGAGGCCATTGGTTGGACCATTGTAGAAATTAAGGGGTTAAGTCCCTCCACATGTATGCATAAGATATTGATGGAGGAGGGAGGCAAACCGGTTAGGCAAGCTCAACGTCGATTGAATCCACCTATGATGGAAGTGGTAAAGAAAAGGATCTTGAAACTCATTGAGGCTGGTATAATCTATCCAATTTCGGATAGTAATTGGGTAAGTCTGATTCAAGTTGTTCCTAAGAAAATAGGTGTGACGGTGGTAGAAAATATCGATGGTGAGTTGGTAGCCACTCGTGTGCAAAACGGGTGGCGAGTATGCATAGACTATAGAAAGTTGAATGCATCAACTAGGAAAGATCATTTTCCACTTCCATTTATTGATCAAATGATCGAGCGATTAGTGGGTCGTACACATTATTGTTGTCTTGATGGTTACCAAGGTTTTCATCAAATCTTGGTTGCAGAGACCAAGAAGACGACCTTCACGTGCCCATTCGGCACATTTGCATTCCGACGCATGCCATTTGGACTTTGAAATGCTCCTTCCACGTTTCAAAGGTGTATGGTGAGTATATTTTCAGATTTTATGGAGAATATCATGGAGGTATTTATGGATGATCTCACAGTTTATGGTGATTCTTTCGATGCATGTCTTTCTAATCTCATAAAAGTTCTTCAACGTTGCATAGAAAAGAATCTTGTTTTGAACTTTGAAAAATGTCATTTTATGGTTGATCAAGGTACGATTCTAGGGCATGTTATATCCTTTAAGGGAATTGAAATTGATAAAGCTAAGATAGATGTTATCAAATATTTGCCTTACCCCACAACTGTAAGGGAAGTTCATTCTTTTCTTGGTCATGCAAGATTTTATCGACGCTTTATCAAGGATTTTTCCAAAATTACACAGCCCTTGTGTAGGTTGTTGCAAAAGGATGTTGGGTTCGCATTTGATAGGGCATGCAAAGAAGCATTTGATAGGTTGAAGGATAAGTTGACATCCGCGCCAATTATCCTATCACTGAATTGGAATCTTCCATTTGAAATCATGTGTGATGCAAGCAACTTTGCAGTCGGTGCTGTTCTTGGACAAAGGGTTGGAAAATCTCCTCATGTTATTTATTATGATTCGAGAACACTTGATAGTGCACAATGCAATTACTCAACAACGGAAAAAGAACTTTTAGCTATAGTTTTTGCTATAGAAAAATTTTGTTCTTATTTACTTGGTGCAAAAGTGATTGTTTATTCTGACCATGAAGCTATCAAGTATTTGCTCTCGAAGAAAGAGGCAAAACCAAGACTCATCCGGTGGATACTTTTGTTGCAGGAATTTAATTTGGAGATCCGAGGTAAGAAAGGTTCAGAAAATTTGGTTGCCGATCATCTTAGTAGGTTGCTCACAAGTGAAAAAGTGTCACCCTTGAAATATGAATTTCCAGATGAGCACCTCTTTTTTGTTCATAAGACAAAGCCTTGGTACGTTGATATAGCTAATTATTTAGTTACTAGGGCGTTACCTAGTGACCTGTCTAGAGCTCAAAAGGATAAAATAAAGAGGTATGCCAGATATTATTTTTGGGATGATCCTTACTTGTGGAAATTTTGCTCGGATCAAGTTATCCGAAGATGCGTGGGTGAGCATGAGGTTGAGTCAATCTTAAAGTTTTGTCATTCATATGCATGTGGAGGACATTTTGGTCCTATGAGGACACCCCAAAGGTGTTAGAATGTGGTTTTTTTTTTGCCTAGTTTGTTTCATGATTCATACATGTTTTGCAAGACACGTGATCGATGTCAAAAACAGGGAATTTAGGACATAGAGATCAAATGCCCCTTACCCCTATCCTTGTTTGCGAAATTTTTGATGTATGGGGTATAGATTTTATGGGTCCTTTCCCTTCTTCTAATAGTAATGTTTATATTCTTCTTGCTATGGATTATGTCTCAAAATGGGTAGAAGCTAAGGCTACCCAGACTAACGATGCTAAAGTTATTGTAGATTTTCTTAAATCTCATATCTTTGTTAGGTTCGGAGCGCCAAGAGCAATCATAAGCGATCGTGGAACTCATTTTTGCACTAAGGTGGTGAAGGCTTTGATGAAGAAGTATAATTAATGTGACCCACCGAATTTCCACTGCTTATCATCCACAAACGAGCGGGCAAGCCGAGGTCTCTAATCGAGAAATCAAGTCTATACTTAAGAAAACTGTCAATCCAAATAGGAAAGATTGGAGTATGCGACTTGATGATGCACTTTGGGCTTACCGGACGGCTTACAAAATGCCGATAGGTATGTCTCCATATCGCTTGGTATTTGGTAAGCCTTGTCACCTCCCGGTAGAGTTGGAACATCGAGCATATTGGGCTATCAAGCAATGCAATATGAAAATGGATGAAGCGAGTGCGTTGCGGAAATTGCAAATTCAAGAGTTGGAAGAAATTCACAATGATGCCTATGAGAGCTCGAGGATTTACAAGGAAAAAACAAAAGCCTTTCATGATCGTATGATTTCTAGGAAATATTTTCATGTTGGTCAAAAAGTTTTACTTTATCATTCGAAGTTGAAATTATTACTTGGTAAATTATGTTCTAGATGGTTGGTACCTTTTGTTGTTACTAATGTGTTTTCTCATGGTGCAGTTAAGATTCAAGGTCAAGATACAGGTAAGATTTTCAAGGTTAACGGTCATCTATTGAAGCCTTTTTACAAGGGTTTCCAAGTTCGTAACATTGAGACAGTTGATTTGGTCGATCCAATTTATTCTGATTAAGATGCAGCAACGTCTAGCCAAAGACGTTAAAGAAAAGCGCTCTTGGGAGGCAACCCATGTTTCATTTAGCTTATTTTATTTTATTTTTATTTTTATTTTTATTTTATTGTTAGTTTTGGTGGCTTCTTGGAGTTTTGAAAAAAAAAATCTACACGTAATTTCGAATAGGGCGTGGGCACGTGGGGTTGTGTTTTACTTACTATAAATTTGGAAAAAATGCCGTGCCCGTGTCTTATTAAAAAAGTGTCCAGATTTTTGAAGGTAAGATTTTCAAGGTCAACGGTCATCTATTGAAGTCTTTTTACGAGGGTTTCCAAGTTCGTAACATTGAGACAGTTGATTTGATCGATCCAATTTATTCTGATTGAGATGTAGCAACGTCTAGCCAAAGACGTTAAAGAAAAGCGCTCTTGGGAGGCAACCCATGTTTCATTTAGCTTATTTTATTTTTATTTTTATTTTTATTTTTATTTTATTGTTAGTTTTGGTGGCTTCTTGGAGTTTTGAAAAAAAAAATCTACACGTAATTTCGAATAGGGCGTGGGCACGTGGGGTTGTGTTTTACTTGCTTTAAATTTGGAAAAAATGTCGTGCCCATGTCTTATTAAAAAAGTGTCCCAGATTTTTGAGATTCAAAAAGAAGACTGAGCAAAAAAGGTCCGACCGAAAACTGCATGTGCTCATACTAGCTTGACCTCAGATTCTTTGGATGGGCAACTAAAAAGGCTTATCATGTTGGAAAAGAATATCTTTGCCCTTTTCAAGCACGTGGGATTCCGTCCACCCTTCCCTCCACCTCAACAATAAAGGTCAGATATTCTTAGATGCTTAACATTATCGGGGAGTTTCTCACTTCTCTTGTTCTATCACATTTTTGTTTGCGCATCTATTTTTATCATTGAGGATAATGCTTCGTCTAAGTGTGAGGGATTTTGGGTTAGTTTCTTGAGATGGTGGTCTTTTGCTTTTTCTGGTTCATACACGGCGTCTTTGAGAAAAAAAAACATTTATTTCATGTTCATTGTTTCTCCTCTTTGAATCCATGCTCTTCCCGATGCTTATCCATGAAAGTTGGTGATTTTGTGTGCAAAAATGATTGTTGCATTCCTAATTGCATACCTTGAGTAGTTGTTTGTGATAATTGATTGGTGGAAGATACATAGGATCTACACACATAATCCTCTTTTGGTGAGATTTGAGTCATGAGCATACATTGCATATTATGCTTCATTTTCTTGAGTTGTGTGTTGTCTTGCATTGTTGATTTTTCTAGAACTTACATTGTTATTCATGTCTACGTCAAAGCCTTGATGAATTGGATGCATGGAATCAAAATGAGGGTGTTTAGGATAAAAGACTATTTTTCTTGACATTTTGACCTTTCTTTGAAGCCTACCCTACATTTAACCCCTAGTGAGCCACTTTGAGCCTTAAGCCCTTTTGTTTGATTTAGCACCACAATACAAGCCATGATACCCCTTTTTTCGTTGATTTCTTCCTTCTCTTTTGAACCTTGAATTGAAGAATTGTATAAGCTTGTTCTTGCTCACTTTTGGTTTGGTTTGAGATAGAATGCAAGTTGTTGAAATTTTTGTGCATCCAATGTCTCTACTCCATAGTACTCTTTTCTCTCATCGTGAAAAAATCAATAAAAAAAAGAAAGAGAGAGAGAGAGAGAGAGAAAGGAAAAAAAAGAATAAAAAGGAAAATTTAAAAAAAAAGGAAAGCAAGAAAAAAATGATGAGACCAACACAAAAGAGAATCACAAATTTTTTAGGATGCATATCTTGATATTTGAGCAGTCTTTTTGATGTTGATTTATAGATTTGTGATTAGAAGGGTTTGTATAATTTCTTCAATTCCATTAGCCTAAATTTCCTTTTATCATACCTTGCCCCATCCCCATTTCAACCCCCTTTTGACCCTCGATTTTAGTGCATCTTGATTCATCCATTGGTAGTAGGGACGTGATATATTTGCAAGCTCATGGTTAAAAATCTTCCGTGCATTGACTTGAGAGCTCATTCATACATGTACCCTATACACTTTTGAGCGTAATGAGTGAATCTTATGTGAGGTTGTTGGGTCCTATGTGTTTTCCATTCAAATTAATTGTTGTTAATGGTTGCTCATTGGTTTTGGTTTGGGAGTTGCAATCTTAAAATCATGTTTTTGTTGTGTTGAAAATATTTTGACTTAGCAAAATGGGAAGGCAAAGTGAATTTGAGGGTGAAATAATTACATGAGCTATTGAATGCTTGAGGGCAAGCATTATCTAAGTGTTGGGGATTTGATAAGTTACATAAAAAAACATATTTATTGTCATTATTTCCACATGTTTATGACATTTATTATTGTCAATTATTTGAATTTTAATGGAATTATTGCTCTTGTAGGAGTTTTGTGACAAATGGCTTAAATGGACTTAAATGCAAGACTTTATGTGTGATCAATTGAAGCTAAGGAAATCTGGAGTCAAGCTTGAGCACAACTTATCAAATTGCAGATCCATAATTGCAATCTCAAGCTAAGGCGTGGGCACGCTACGAACCGTTGCGGGAATCTCAACCAAGTGACGCCCCATTTAATTCAAAAATTAGTTTTTCTTAATGTTTTAATGTAATTTTAAGTAGAGACGATAAACCTAGATTATTTGAGGGATAAGGGAGAGTATTTACTCAAAGTTAATGGGTTAATGGGTTTTTATGAGGAGACCTTGGAGACTCCTATATAATCTTGATCCCTTCCTTTCTAAAAATAGAGGCGAATCTTCCTAATCTCATACTTTCTTCCCTTCTGATATTTCAAGCAACTTTGTTCATGGAGTGCTAAAGGTTTTTTCCGGCCAAAGGATAATTGAAGTATTGGTTCATCGTGACTTGTGAGATCTAATTGATTTTATCTTTTTCTTCTCTTTTCTCTACTATTTATATATTTTCTACGCTTATTGTATATTGTAGTTTTGGTTGGTTGCACAAAAAGGCACCTTTGTTCAATTGTCAAGATAACATATCACCATTAGAACGTTAAATCCGTAATTGTTTAATTGTTCTAATATTTGTGGTAAATAGTATAGTTGATTAGAACCATATTTTCGTTCTATACTATGGAAATATATAATCTAGCTTAAATGAACCTACATGTGCGTTTGTTGTCTAGAATTGGTAGCTTCTCTAGATTGTAATGTTGTTGATAAATTAAATTCTATGATCGTATCTAGAATTGTTTATTGGCTAGAGAAATAATTAGAGAACGTTTCATGATTATCGAAAAAGTAAGGATAGGCTGGTTCTTAGGTCGTACCAATAACCATAACCAGTTTAGTAGAGAACAGAGAAATCAATCTTTGCATCTATGATCAAGTCCACGAACCAATACTGAGATTGTTCCTTTGGTTGGATATTTCATCATATTGAATCACTTTCTTTTAATTGTTTGCTAGTAATTTTTTGTTTATTTAAATTTTCTCACACAAAAATCTCAAACCCCCCTATTTTTATTTTTTATTCTTGGTTACAAAAGTCTATATCAAAATTAAGTCTAACTAATCTCAGTGAATACGACCTTTTTTACCACTACTACAAACCCATAATTTTGAGAAGCAAGAATTATTATTGTTGGTTTCGACAACCGCCAACTAATCTCACATTTTGAGGGAAAAATGATTTAAACTAATTGTTTCAAACTTGTGACTTGTTTTTTTGCAACTAGTATATGGCGGATCAATCCGCCCCAACCCGCCTCAACCCGTTTGACCCACCTCCTAATGGGTTCATATTTTCCCAACTCAACCCATTGCATTCAGTTGGTGAAAGAGTTTTTGATAGTTTGCAGTCAAATGAAGATGATGGATATGTAGGATATCCAGCTTCTCCTTGAGATTGATGACTTCTGGAATCTCAGGAATGACATAGGCTGGAGTGGCTGAAGTGATGGGATTAGGGTGTCAGCGGATGGAGAAATAGGTTCAGTAGGAGGAAGAATTTCATCTTCTGCATCTAGTTCAGTTTCTAGAGAATCTTCCAGAAAGACTGTCTTTTTCCCTGTAGGCTGTAGAAGTGCGTATGAGGAAGAATTTCATTTTTTGCATCTAGTTCAGTTTCTGGAGAATCATCCAAAAAGATCGTCTTTTTACCTATAGGTTGCTTGATGATAGCCTACTACCTTTGTCTAATCTGATAGGCAAGTTCGGAGGGAGATAGCAGAAGATCATCATCATCATCATCAGAAGAAGAAGAAGAAGAGGAATAGTCCACCAAACTCTTTGGTGCTGATATATGGATCTCAGCTTCATCTTCAATATGCTCAGCAGCAATGGGTTGGTCCAATGGAGCAGTAACAACAACTATGGGCATTACAGGAGGCATAGGCTCAGGTGCAAAAATAGCAGCAGCATCTGAAGATGATGCATCAACTGAAGGTTTGAATGTAGGGACATGTATTAATTAGGGTCAATGAGGTGGTATATGTAGGTGGGGGTTCTAGGAGATGAATTCATTGCATGCCCAACAGCAGATAGGCTTTCAGTAGAATTTTCATCAACCTCTTCTACTTCCACTAACACTTATGTGGCTGGCATGTGTTTTTCTGAAGAGAGACTTTCTTCGGCAGAGAGAGAAGTAGATGGAGTGAAGGGATCAACATACATTGGACATGGAGACTCTGATTCTTCAGCAGTTATAGAATCATCTTGTGAAGGAGGCTATGAATCAAGTGGAGCAGTTGGAGAGCCAAAGACAACCATTGTTGTGCAGGTATTGATTTGAGCTGGAGCTAAAGTATGAATAGATGGGGAAGGCTGGTTTTGAGCAGCCGCTATTTTTGGTTGGACTGAAGGAGTAGGTGGAGATGATGGTTTGACTAATTCAGTAGCTGGCTGAGGAGGTGGAGGAGGCTGGGTGATGCAGAACGGAAGCAATTTGTGTGCACACTCTGATTACAAACAATAAAAGATAAAATAAGATAAACAAAACCTGGCTTCACACCGAGGCAACCTTAGGCGCACCTAGGTTTCTTGAGCGCACTCAAGACTTTGAATCACGCAGACTCAACACTTAAAAGCAAGAATTTGCTGGAAACTTTTATTTAAACTCTTTTATCCATTTTTTTGTTACAAAGGCAGGAAGGCCTATTTATAAGCCTTCAAAATACTTAAAAGACACTAATATTAACAGTTACATCAGTTAGAAACATCTCTAGGAGAAGCCATGTCTATTTAACAGCCCAAAAACTACCTAATAACTGCCTATAACTGCCTATATAACTGCCCAAAATAACTACTCTTTGTCAGATCCTTTGTTTGTGCTTTATGATGTAATAATTCTACTTTCCCCACAACAGTAATTAACTAACAACAATTAACTAACTGACAAACTAACTCAATTCAGAAAACAAACATAAGTAATTATGCCAACTCCCAACTAGGCCCTATATCATCAAAGGCATCCCAAATCAGAGCTTGAGCCTTAGACTGAGGCATCTTTTCCACGCCTTTTGTATGTTTTGAGTGGCTGCTGCCACTTGTTTCTATCATCTCTCCCCGGGTTGAAAGAACTCGACTCCGACGAGTTAAAGGCGTGATACTGCTCATAAAGCTTAGGGTTAAGACGTTGAAACTCTTGATCAGTAATCCAAGTACATTCTGAAAGTGGGCGCGCCTTCCATTTGACTAGAAACTTCTCCGATTCCAGCATTAGATGCATCACATGCTACTTCAAATAACTTTGAGAAATCAGGTAGCCGCAAAACAGGAGCATTACTCATTCTGTTCTTGATTTCTTGGATTGCTTGTGTTGCTGCCTTAGTCCACGAAAAAGCTTTCGGTTTCATGCAATCTGTTATGGGTGTCATTATGCTGTTGAAATTGTGTATGAAACGTCTATAGAATGTCGCCAAGCCATGAAAACTCCGTACTTCATGAATTGAGGTGCTGCCACTTGTTTCTATCACTTGGTAGAAGTAGAAGCTCCTCCTATCTATGATGCCATCTTCCTTTGCATTGCTAATTAATGAGCATTGGAAATCTTCACAGACCTTGAAATATATTCCACAACTTCCTTTTGTTTTGTCTCAAGCTTAGACTTGTCCATAGAAGGTAGAGTTGCAGCTTCTCTGACCATGGAGTCTGTTTCAGCTGCTGGTCTTCCAATGATATAAGGATCATCAGCTGGAATGATGGGAAGACCATATGTATCATTGAATATCTCACAGACATTCAAAATAATATCATCTTACATAAACCTGTCTTGTGCAAGGTAGAAGGCATTCCAAAGCCTTGGCAGCATGTCAAAATACTTACCATAGTTATAGGCAAGCTCTTCTTCTGTGAGATCAGTTGGAGGTGAAGTGTAGAGAATATGCCTTTTTCTCTCATATTTTTCATATATGTATTTTATTGGGTTGACCATGGGTTTGTCTTCTTTCTTCTCCTCATGAAAGGAAAGGAGAGCTTGAATAAACAGAGGGAGGTGGTCAATGGGAAAGACCCATTTTTGAGGAATGGGAGTAGGATATTCATAGTATGAAGAATATTATGGGTGGTAGGTTGAATTGGAAATAGGTGGGAAGTAAGGTGCAGGAGGTTGGTCAGAGGGTGTGGATGGTTCAGCTGGTGGAGAAGGTGGAAGATTTGAAGGTTCAAAAGTTGTTGGAAAGGGGATGAAGGATTGATGATTTAGGTCAGGATTAACCTTGTGCTTCTTACTTGAAGATCTTCTCAGTGAAGGTTCAGTAGCTGGGGCAACATCTGGTGCAGCAGCTGCATCAGCAGTAGGCATTGCAGCTGCCTCCTCCTCAACCTCAGCTTCTTCTTCTTGAATCAAATTTCTTCTTCTCCTTTTACCAGGTCTTAAGGGAGCAACAGGAGCAGCTACTAGGGCAATTTTAGCAGCTGGAGCAGCTACTTGGGAAAATTTGCTAGAGTTTCTGGCCCAGGTGATGTCAACAGCTCGAAAATTTTATGAATCTAGCTTGGGGAATCACATCATTAGGCCCAATAGTAGCATTGATGGCTGGATACTGTCTCAGGAAATGAGTGATGATCAGATGGTGAGTAACATTTACAGCTCCAGTTTCCCTCTCTGTACTTGAAAATATTTGTAGCTACAAGTTCCACAATAATCCTAGCCCAATTCATCCTATGGTTTTGGACTATGACTTTCATCAGGACTAGTTGAATTTCAGCAAGCTTGTCATGGCTTCCACCTTTAATTAGCAAGCATTTGTCTAAGACACCAACTAGTGCATAGTACAGAGGCTTGAAGTGGTTCTTAAACCTATCATCAGCTTTCTCCATAGGAATGTTTCCTCTCATAGTTTCCCATTCAGCCCTTTGAACATTTTTTGGAACAGTCATGATAGTAGAACCTAGGTTTCAAAGAGCAAGGAAGGCACTAGAACTTGAGGCTGAGTTAAAGACAATGTGTACTCTTCTGATGGTACCAAGGAGAGAGAAGGATGTATCTAGTGTAAGATTCATGGAGTTGAAAAACTCCTCCACTAGGGTTTGATTGTAAGTAGGAGTATAAAAGGATAATAGAGGCATTAACCCAGTGTTTGTGAGGAGTTGCACCAGTTCCCTTCCTATCTTGCTTTTGGAAAGAGATACAACATCTATCAAGCATCCTACATACTTGTTCTCTGCCATGTTCTCCTGTAAATGATTGAATATGTTAGAGAAGATTAATAAACACAGATACATAGACAAATGCTTAATGTAACAGTACCAGACCAGTTTATGCTTTGAAGATATTGAAATTAGGGCTTTGAATTTGATGGAGAAGACGAACTGGTAATGCAGAGATAGGGAAGAAGACAAAGAAGAAAGATGGAATTTTTAGGGAAAAGTTGATTTGGGTAACTGTTGAAGTGGATTAAGTGGGGTAAAGGTATTGAAGACGTATTAAAGATGTATACGAACGATCACTTATACTAAAAGTAAGATAAAGTTGTCTTTATACCAATGTTTAGCACAAAAATAATTTTTAGGTAAAGAGCCAACATTTTAATGTTGGGGGCGGTTTTTGTGCAAAATGTCACATCAACCGTCAATTTTGAGAATAGTGGGGTAAAGAGTGGTTTTTGGTAAGACTTTTGTAAATATGTCAGCTAATTGAAATTCAGTAGGTACATATTCTAGATTTATATTTCTCTTTTCAACATGATCTTTAAGAAAATGATATCTAATGTCAATATGCTTTGTTTTAGAATGTATAACAGGATTTTGTGAGACAGATATAACAGATGTATTATCACAAAATATAGGAACAGTTCCCATAGGCATTTCATAATCCAAAAGCTGTTGTTTAATCCATAGGATTTGTGAGTAGCAGCTACCAACAGCTATATATTCAATTTCAGTTGTTGAGGTAGAGACTGATGCTTTCTTTTTGCACGCTCATGAAACTAGCTTGTTTCCAAGGAACTGACATGTTCCACTTGTGCTTTTCCTGTTAACTTTACAAGCTGCAAGGTCAACATCTGAATATCCCAATAAGTTAAAAGATGAATCTCTAGGATACCAAATGCCAATTTTTTCAGTATTAATTAAATATCTTATAATTCTTTTTGTAGCAATCATGTGAGATTCTTTAGTATCAGCTTGAAAATGTGCACAAATACATACAACAAACATAATGTCTGGTCTACTAGCAGTTAAATATAGAAGGGATCCAACTATACCTCTGTATTCGGTCACATTGACTGATTTACATTTTTCATTAGTAACCAGTTGACCATCAACTCCAATTGGAGTACTTGTTGAATTTGCTTCTTGTAAATTGTACTCCCTCCGTCCCTAATTAATTGTCCTGTTTGACCCGGCGCACAGTTTAAGAAAAAACAATTGACTTGATTATTTATATTGGTTTAATGTATAGTTTCCTTTAAAGCCCATGTGTATGTGGCCCATAATTAAAGTATGGTGAAAAAGTAAGGGTAAAGTGGTAAAAATGATGTTCTAAAAAGGAAAGTTTCAAAGTGGACAATTATTTTGGAACGGACGAAAAAGGAAAGGAGGACGATAATTTAGGGACGGAGGGAGTACTTCTTTGTAAGCTCTTTGGTGTACTTGGCTTGATGTATAAAAATTCCTTCTCCAGTTTGCTTAATTTGCAAACCTAGAAAGTATGTGAGTTCTCCCATCATGCTCATCTCAAACTTGCCCTTCATTAGGTTTTCAAACCTCATACACAAAACATCATTAGTAGATCCAAAAATAATATCATTAACATAAATTTGAACTAATAAAATATTACCTTTGTGTTTCATTAAAAAGAAAGTTATATCAATTTTACCTCTTTGAAAACATTTTTCCATAAGGAATTTTGATAGAGTTTCATACCAGACTCTTGGGGCTTGTTTAAGTTCATACAAGGCTTTTCTAAGCTTGTATACATGGTCCTTCTTCTTGTTGTCTTAAAACCCAGGGGGGTTGTTTAATATATACTGGTTTTCTAAGGTCTCCATTCAAGAATGCACTTTTTACATCCATTTGATAGACTTTGAAATCTTTGTAGGTTTTATAGGAAATGAACATTCTGATGGAAGATGTTTATATGATCCAACCCCCAAGCTTTGAAATCAAATATCTCAAATGACTTTTATTCTTACCACATTCATCTTTGTAGGTTTTATAGGAAATGAACATTTTGAAATCTTTTTACAAATGATTGGCCCTTACGCCAAATTGGCATAAATAATGCCTTTCTCTAAGGCACTCTCATGGAAGATGTTTATATGATCCAACCCCCAAGCTTTGTTAGTTCCACTCATCCTTCTCATGTTTGTAAATTTCGTCAAGCCTTGTATGGGCTCAAACAAGCACCACTTGCTTGGTACAACGAGCTCAAATCCTACCTTCTGTCCATTGGCTTCTCCAACTGCATATCTGACTCCTCTCTCTTTCTACTCAATCACTCTCTTGGCTCAATATTCCTCCTTGTCTATGTAGACGATATTATAGTTACTGGCTCCAACTTTACCCTCCTCCAATCCTTTATTTCCGCCTTTGCCTCAAGATTCTCTCTCAAGGATCTATGATCTCTCTCCTGTATATATACATCACTTAGATGTTAGATATAATTTAATGTGTGAATCCACATGTGTTATCAAAGCTCGCTTAGTTTTAACAATATTTTTTGTGTTACTCCGTTAGCTCAAGTTCATGGGGGGCAATTTATAAAAAAGTAAATGACATAGTGGTCTTCTAAAAGTGGGAGATATCACTTGGGGGTTCTTCATATGTTTTCCTAAAAGCTTGTTTGCATCTTTTTGATCATTTTACATTTGGAAGCTATAATTGATACTGCTAATAGAAGTGGAAGAATATGAAACAAAATAGCATCTTGTATGCCTTTCTCATTCGCATTTATTATGATTTTTTGTTTGTGAGAAGTAATTCTCACCCTTAACTAAAATATAATTGGTGAAAACTGTGTTGTAGACTTGATCCATGAATAAAGTGTGTATTGGTGTCCCTATATTATCTAAATATATTGGTGCAGAATCTTTTATCCATATTTGTTACAACATTTATACAACTAGTGGTTTGAATGGTGATAATAGCTTGTCTGCTTCGGAGGAGGGAGGTGGGAAGAAAGAGCCTTATGGCCTTGCACACTTTGTTGTGTTTTGGTGGATTCATTTTTTTCAATCATTACAAATTTCAAAGAGAACCACAAAAAATAAGCATCAAAGTTCCCAAAGCCAAACACACCCTTTGGGTTTTTCGGTCTATCGGCAATATTTTTTGTGGGGTATTACGGTTCTTTTGTAGCTCTGTTCATGGAATTCAACCTTATTTCAGGACTATTATATATATTTTTTATTATTATTTTGGTGGGTCGTTTTTAAGTTTGTTTTGGTTTATGTGACAACACTTTAGAGCGGTATTCCGGTCCTTTTGGAGCTATGTTGGTGCATTTAATCAAGTTTTGCCTCAAATAGATTTGAGGGAGAGGGAGAGGGGGTGGTGAGGTTAGTTTTTAAGGTTCTTTTCGTCTATGCAACAGCATTTTAGTGAGCTACTCTAATCCTTTTGGAGCTTTGTTGATAGCATTCAATCAAGTTTCAGGTTATCTTGGTTTTTTTAATCATCAGGACTCTCAGAGAGCTATTATAGGATAAAATTCATCAAGGTGGTGACCAAAAGCTTATGAAATCATTGAGGTTATGTTGTTGTTTGTGCTTAATGTGTGGACATATACCACATTGACCGCTTAGCTGCACCTACTAGAAGTCTAATAGTACCAACATAACAACCTGGCTAGATCTAGATGTAGGGAAAGCCGAAACTAACATCAACATCAATAATAAAGGAAGATATGAATTAGGTGGCTTGAGTGATTACAAGAAACTTTAGCATTTGTATAACTTGAAAAGCTATGCATTTTTTTTATCACAAGAAAAGTTTTGCATTGTTATATTATGTAAGAAGAATATGATAAAAGTTTTCAAGAACTCTTGCATTGCT
>JABEVN020003619.1:0-17497 GCA_013146195.2 Codonopsis lanceolata | reverse complement strand
TTCACCGAGATTAGCAAAGGTCTCGCCCGGATCCACCATATGCTCACGCCCTTTAGTCTTGACCACCATATCATCGATATAAGCTTCCACATTCCTCGAGCTGCGAGCTAAACACCTTATTCACCATTCTCGATAGTGGCTCCGCATTTTCAAGCCAAAGGCATCATCTTGTAACATATAACCCCCTCATCGGAAGGGCATAAGCTTTATCCCTCTCATCCATCTTCACTTGATGATATCTAGAATAAACATCTATAAAGCGAGAAGCTCGAAACCGACTATGGCATCTACCAACTTGTCAATCCGTGGCAAAGGATAGCGATCCTTTGGACAAGTTTTATTGAGATCCGTGAAATCCACACATTCGCCACTTGCCGTTGGACTTCTTCACCATGACTACATTAGCCAACCAAGTTGGGTAATGTATCTCTTCAATTATGTCATTCAATAACTTCTCGACCTCCTCACGATAGCTTGATCTTTCTCTACGAATGACTACAGGTCATTCTTTGGATTGGTCAAAAGCTGGATCGACATTTAGGTGCAAAGGCCACAG
Organism: Codonopsis lanceolata; assembly: GCA_013146195.2. NCBI lineage: Eukaryota > Viridiplantae > Streptophyta > Magnoliopsida > Asterales > Campanulaceae > Codonopsis > Codonopsis lanceolata. The sequence goes on along the minus strand of JABEVN020003619.1, from coordinate 16,941 downwards.
TCTCGCTTACCCCTGCATATCCTCAGCGCCAAGCAAAAACATCCAAAATGTCTTGTAATTGGTTGATCAAATTTGCCCGTGCCTCTGTGGCCACGCCAATTTTTATTTTACTGCTCGGGGTAGGCGAAATTGATGATCACCAATTTCCGTCGATCCTGAACTCGGCTCATCTCGCATTTTGAGTGTGTCGCACTCCACCTTCTCATCCTTCTCGTTCGATCCTCAACCTTATCAAGGCGATCTACTTCCATGGCCTCGGCTTTCTGCGAACCCTCCGGCGTCAATGTCGTAGGATTATCAACGCCTTCTTGACAAATTCATCTTGTTGTGCGGCTTGCTCCCCGACTTCAATGTCGGCAAAGAAGCGATCTCACTATCAATCGCTCGCGGCTATACCCATAGCCGCCGTTTTCACCTTGCTCCCCAACTTCAATGTCCGTAGAGCTCGCATCCCTACGGATCTTCGTGCACCATAGCGATCACGGAGCGGCCTACAGATTGCTTGAGTCGTTTCCTTAATGTTGACGGTTATCTTATTTCCCGTCTTCCAATGTCAATTACGCTTCTTCCTACGGCTATCCGCACATATTCAAGCAGCGATCACGGGGCTCCTCGACTCTATTCCCTCATACGTATAAAACTTAGCTCGATGCGGGATTGATGCCACCATCGAAATTTGGCCATACTAGGTACACCCAAGATTATATTATAAGGAGACTTGAGATCGATCACCATGAAGGTAATCTTCTCAGCTCGCGTCTTGTTCCCTTCACCGATGAACACTTCTAGCTCGATTGTACCTTTAGCAGGGACCTTATGATTGGTAAAACCTTCGATGCCCTGCGTATGGTTTTAGATCATCGCTCAACTTCGAGCCGAAAGCATGAATAATACATTACATCTCGACGCGCTCCGGTATCCACGAAAATTCTATGCACGACCCAGCCATCCACTAGTCTTTGAAACTATCAAGGAGGCGCTACTTGCTACATTACTACGCGGCTCATTGCGAGTAAATTGATAACTTGCTCTTCATCCTACAAAGCGATGGCGATCCACAACCTGGATAAAGAATATATTTGCTTTCAGTGAGTCGGAGTAGGCTCTTCATCCATTATAACATTAATCACCCACGATCGTGGGGCTTCTCGCTGAGGAACATTCCCTTTGTCTCGCTTGAGGCGGTCCAAGCGCCCTCGTTAATCAACACGAATGGCCTTCTTCAGCGGCCAACACTCCTCAGTGGTATGCCCATAATCATCATGATAGGCACACCGCTTAGTCGATCTCGTTATTTGGCGTCCTTAGGGTTCATGCAGTGGATTAGGAAGTTCATTCCTTATCTCGTACATGATGTTTTCACGTGGCGTGTTGAGCGGTGTTAAATCGATTCGCGAAGAAATTCCTTGGGCGGTCATATACGGACTTGTTTTTGTTATAGCCTCCACTTCTACACTGCCATTTCCACTTAGAATTTCCATGACTTCACCAGCCTTTCCTTTCTTCTTCTCCTTTTTGTCGTCTCCCGGCACACCACTTTTACGTGCTCGCATGAGCATTTCGCTTCGTCTTTGGTTCACGCATGCTCAACTACGATCGCAAGCCACCTTCTCCTTCAAGCAAACCGGTCTCAAAGCCGCATAAGAGTTACCTCTTGCTCGGTCGACCCGAGGACTTGCTCCAACACCTTGGTAAACCGCTCAAGGTAGCTGTTGTGGACTCATGTGCCCCTAGCTTGACTTTTGACAAATCGGCCCTTGTCTTAGCAGTGCCGCCGTTCCAAAGTCGCCAAGAACTTTGCTTCGATAGATCGCCCAATTATTAATTGATCGCCGTGTGGCAGCGCCATCGGGCTAAAGCTTTCTGCAGCGCACCAACAAAAGCTCTAATTTTTAGAGCTTCATCCGAAGTCACCAGGCCGATCTGCGACTCAAACGACATCAACCAATCCCTGGCCTTTGTCTTGCCTGTATATTCCTTAATATTCGGAAATATAAGCCCCTGTGCCGGCGGAGCATTCTCAATCCAGGGAGCTAGCTTGGAGTGGTGGCGTGCCAAGAAATTTCCATCTAGAGCCTTGCCTTGTTCCCAGCTTCATTCGGCGTTTCAATTCCTCAAAGTCCTGTATGTTTATGGTTGTAGGCAAACTACCCCCGAGCTAAGGCTGCGCTACAGGCATAGGAGGGGCCTGTGGAGGACCCATTGCCCCAACGGCTTGAGTAACCCCCACGGCCTGCGCCACCTGGACCTGAGGCACCCCAGCGAGCTGAACAGCTGGTTCAATTGATTGATGCAGATCCTTTTTCCCTTGAGAATGATGAGATAGGCGCCCATGAGATCGCCTAGGAGAAGGAGTTCTTCGTCGGTGTACATAAGAACCCCTTGGTGATCGCGAGCGACGACTATGAGCACGAGATCGTCGCGGTGAAGGTGAACGGAGCCTGCGAGCATGTGACCTTGGCGGTGAAGGCGACCGTCGACGACGACGAGATTGGGCCGAATCCTCTCCAACTCGTGGTCCCAACCTTGAATGAACACTAGGCACAACCCTGTGGCTAGCTTTACTGCCCTCTGGCTGCTCGTGCCCCCTAGATCCCTATGCTCGTGGCTGAGAGTGAACAACCAGGGGATTCATTTGATTACCGCCAATGCGAGAAACACCTGCCGCCTGACTCGGAGCTGACAAAGCTAGTAAGGGATCCAGCTCGATGGGCAATGGTGGCTTACCCATTGCAATCAATTGTAAGTTAAGCTGGTGCATCTGACCCAAATAAATGGCTCGTTGACGCAGAGCCTCCTCTCGGAATTCATGGGCTAACCCGATTGCTGCTTCAGCACTCCGAGCCAACGAATCAACTCCGCGCCTCTGATTGAGTTGGTGGCGTGCATCATGAGGCGGAGGAACATTATTCCCAACTACTTGATTAAGACTAGGATTCGGATGCACCTCCTCCCTACGACTACCACTGCCGCCATTAATTCCATTTTTCGCCATTGACGAAGCTTCAGAAAGAACAATTTATCAAATTCACCAGATCTACCACCGTAAAAACTTTCGATTCCCGGCAACGGAACCAACTGATGCGTCTAAAATATTTCGGATGCACTGTAGAAGCCCAATCTGAACACCTGGCTTTCAACGTGTCCTTTAATCCTTAAAGCCCAACTCTGCAATAAAAATGAGCAGCCGTGAACTAGGCAGGGGCACTCCCTGCAAAGGCCCTCCGGCGTAAGAATCAATACAAGATTCAGCAGATGAGAAAACAATTTAGCAGAGTTTCAGCTAGAGAATATGATTGCGCGTACCTTTTCTTTATTTTCTGAAGTTTATATAGTTGCCGGAGAGCATAACTGTTCGTAACCGCTCATAACTGCCCATCATAGATCATGGGCTTAATGGCGGGCACATTAACTCCCCCATTAACTTCCCCATTAACTTCCCCATTAATTACAACGGTTTAAATGGAGAATTTCCTGGACTTAACCGTTAACTGAACTCTTGCTCGGACACAATCGTCCTCAACTGATAATTGATTTTGACCGGACATAACTGTCCTCAACTGATGGCAGCTCATATTGACGGGCATAGGTAATCATGCTCGCATCTTGGTTTTGCTCGCTGGTCAAGCCCCCAACTCGCTATTCACTTACTTGATTAAGGTTAGCACCGTGCTCGCATGTTCGGATGACCTACGTGTGCCCAGCATGTGACCCCTGACTTGGGCCTATTGGGCCGGGTAGTTCAAAACTCTTTACCCAGGACGGATTGATTATATTAATTAAAAACCATAAAAAATTAATGTATTTGAAAAATATAATTAATAATAATTTATATTTAAAAATACAATGGAGTTTACTTTAAGAACCAAATTAAAGAACCAAACATTGTGGAGGTTATTTTTTAAGGTGACTGAGTTCTTCAAAATTCTATGTAGGCAACCTATGAATCAAAATGGGTTCTCCACGTTGTGGGTGGCCTAATATATAGTATAAAGCTGAAGAGATTATTGACTCAAGAATAGAAATGTCTAAATAGCTCAAAAGTTAAGTTACTCTGACTGTATCCTACTCCCTTCGTCCCTAAATAATCATTCTAATTGATCCGGTGCATAATTTAAGAAAAACTAATTGACTTAATTATTTATATTGGTTTAATGTATAGTTTCCTTTAAAGCCCATGTGTATGTGGCTCATAATTAAAGTAGAGTGAAAAAGTAAGGGTAAAGTAGTAAAAGTGATGTTCTAAAAAGGTAAGTTTCAAACTGAATAATTATTTTAGGAGGAACGAAAAAGGAAAGGAGGACGATAATTTAAGGACGGAGGGAGTACCTAGCATCACGAAAACCAATCAATGCTAAATAAAGAGTGGTATGGGTGTTGCAGAAAGTAGGGGTGAGCAAACTCGCCCAACAGCCCATAAGGCCCGCACTGCCCGTAATGCCCATGCCCGCAATGCCCATGCCCGTAAAATATCAATCAGTTCTGGGCTTTAAAGTGAGGGATGCCCATGGGCTCAGGCAAGATCGGGCTCTTATTTTTTAATGCCCGTTGTGCCCGACCCGGCCCATCTATTTACAATATTTACATTTTTAATAATTATATATAATATATAAATATAATAATAATACATTAATACTACTACTTAGTCTACTTTCACGTCACAGTATATTACACTATTACTATTTGTTTAGTTCATTGCTTTTAAAAAGTTAAAAACCTTGGCTAGGCTAGTTGACTTTGTAGTTACCATTTAGTAGGCTATTACTTTAACAGTTAACTTTAATGATTAATATAATATATATATATATATATATATATATATATATAGTAGACAATTAGACATCAGTAAGTCACAACATCATTCACTCATTCAGGATTCAGCCGTTCAGGATTCCGCCACACTATTTCACAGTTCGTCTGTTCGAGTGTTCGGTGTTCAATTTTCATTCATTTCATTAGTTCATTGTGACGATTGACGGCGCATGCAAGGTGACAAGAGGACTCCAAGCGACAACGGTAACGGCAACGTCAACGGCAATGGCAAGCACTCATTTCCAATTTTCCATCGTCTCTCTCGTCTTTAGTCAAGTGTTGAGCCCTCCTTCCCCTTAGATCGGTCATCTGTGTCTCTACACTTCCAGGTTTGACGATTTCTCCGGCGACTGAAGTCTTCAAGATCGACGGTACCCTCTCTCTCTCTCTCCTCCTATTCTTTGAATCTCTAGTCTCTAGTCAATGGTATACATTGTTGTCTTGTGTTTGGCTCTGTGTGTCCAAGTTAGTGACGCGACTCGCGATACTGAATCTCATGATGTATACACGTATATATCTCCTATTTTTTGATCATCAGTTAATTATTTTTTTGATCATGAGTTCTTTTTTTTTATCATCATTTCTTTTTTTTTTTCATCTTCAGTTCATTTTTTTTGTTCTTCATAAGGCCTAATAATTTATATTTTTGAAATGAATTTGCTTTATGGGTTTTGCCTTAAATGATTTATTTGTGTCTTGTCTTGATTTTTTTCAGAGATGGAAACAGAAATTATTGAGAAAGAAAAGAAAACTATTGAAAAAGTTGAGATTGATTTAGATGGGGAGAATGATTGTGATCCTAAAGTCACTTCATGGGTGTGGGATCATTTTAAGAGGCCGAAGACTAAACCTTATCCTAAGATGATATTTTGTACTTATTGCAAGAAACCCTTTAATTTCGACCCTATTAAGAATGGAACAAATGCTATGGGGAGACATTTAAAGCAAACTTGTACAACATCACCTTGTTTTGTGGGTTTAAAGGGGACTATAAAAGATGGAAAAAGACAAAAGACTTTGCAGTTCAAGAGTGAACTAAAAGAGGGGGGTAATGGAGTTGGAGTTAGCATCACAAATTATTCATTTAATCAAGATAGGGCTAGAAGGACTCTTGCAGCGATGTGCATAAAAGATAATAAGCCTTTAGTATTGTGGATGATGAGGGGCTTAGGGAGATGTTTTGGGAATTGAACCCCAACTTCAAAATTCCCTCTCGTTGGACGGTTGCTAGAGATTGCTTGAAAATTTACAAGGAAGAGACATTAAAATTAAAAATTCTTTTGAAGGGACAACGAGTTTCTCTTACTACGGATACTTGGTCTTCATGTCAAAACATCAACTACAGTTGTCTCACAGCTCATTGGATAGATGATGATTGGACTTTGAGAAAAAAAATCTTAAACTTTTGTCCAATTGCTAATCATAGGGGGATAACAATTGGGAAATTGGTTAATGAATGCTTGAGAGAATGGGGTATTGATCGAATTTTCACAATTACGGTTGACAATGCTTCATCTAATGATGGTGCCATTAAGTTTTTGAAAGATGAACTTAGTGGGTCAAATTCCATATTAGATTGTAAGTATTTGCATTTGAGATGTTGTGCCCACATTCTCAATCTTGTTGTGAGGGATGGTTTGGAGGAACATATGGAGGAAATTGTGAGGATTCGAAATGCCGTGAGATATGTGAGGTCTTCTCCCGCAAGGCTTGCAAAGTTTGAGTCATGTGTTGAAAAAGTTGGCATAAAGTGTAGTAAAAAATTATCTCTTGATGTTGATACTAGGTGGAATTCCACCTACTTAATGCTAGAAACCGCCACAAAATATGCTTTAGTCTTTGATAAGATGGGTAAAGATTCGAAGTATGTAGATTACTTTTTTGGTGGGGATGAGGAAATTTTTGAAGATAATACAAGAACAAGGAAGAAAAAGAAAGCAAGGGTTGTGGGGGCACCAACGGTTGAGGATTTTCAAAAAGTTAGTCATCTTGTTGATTTCTTGCAAATATTTTATGAAATGACATTGAAAATCTCGGGGTCAAAGTATTCAACATCCAATGTATTTTTTGGTGAGCTTGTGTCTTTGCATTGTAAGTTGGGAAAAATGTGTATGAACAATGATGATATAGTTGCAAGAAACATTGCTATAAGAATGAGAGCGAAATATGACAAGTATTGGGATAACATGGAAAATATGAATTACTTGTTGCATGTTGCCGTGGTTTTAGATCCTCGTCATAAAATGGCTTATGTGAATTATTGTTTTAATCGAATTTATGGGAAGAATAGTGAAAGAGCTAAAGAAATGGGGGAAAGAGTGAAGAAAACTTTGATTGAATTGTATGATCATTATAAAAGTAAAGAGGTGAAAACAAATTTGGGTGATGGTACTACTTCCTCAAGTGCAAGTAAAATGGAACTTGATGATTTGGAAGATGGTTTCTTAAAACATCTTGAGGAAGAAAATGAAGTTGGGAAAACGGAAGTTGACATTTATTTGGGGGACCATGTTGAAAATGAAAAATTAATGAGTGAAAAATTTGATTTGTTAATTTGGTAGAAGAACAATTCTTCGAGATTCCCAATCCTTTCACAAATTGCTAGGCATGTTTTGGCTATGCCAATTTCCTCCGTTGCTAGTGAGTCGGCATTTAGCACGGGGGGAAGGTCATAGATCCTTTTAGGAGTTCCCTTACTCCTAAGACGGCGGAGGCATTGATACGTGCACAAGATTGGATTTGTAATACTCCGGTTGATATTGAGAGTTAAATTATACAAGCTCAAGTTTTGGAGGAATTGCAAGAGCAACTTGAGAAAATTGAATTAGGTAAAAAATTGTCAATTATTATTAACTTTTACTTATGTATTTGTCATTTTGATTTTCTTATTTGACATTTAATTTGATTTATCTTATAGATGAATTGAAAAGTCGACCCAAGTTTCGTGCAAATTGTTTTGATGAGGATTGATTGGTGAAGATAAATTTAAAAAGGTAACATTTTGCTAGCTTTTGCCTATTTGATTTGTTGTTTTTTTAGTTTGTTTCATAATTTTTATGTAACTTTTTTGGTTTCATGTAGATGATTTTTCATGGTTACTCAAGTTGATGGATTGAAGGATGTTTGACCTCAAGTTGATGGATTTTTGGTTTCATCCGACTTTTTGCTAGCTTTTGCCTATTCCAATTTCTTTTGAAGTTGAGACTTTTAATTTTAAATTTGAAGTTGGGACTTGTAATTTTAAATTTGAAGTTGGGATTTATAATTTTAAATTTGAAGTTGGGACTTTGTAATTTTAAATTTGTGGTTAGGACTTGTAATTTTAATTTTTAATTTATGACTTTTAATATTAAAGTTTAAGTTGTGACTTGAAAATTTTAAGGTTGAGAACTTTAGAGTTGGGAGAATAAATGCTTATTTCATTTAATCTCTAGAAACTATCCATGCTAGTTTAAATTTTTTATGGGTATAAACGATATGCATTGAAATTATTTTAAAGCCCAAGGTTTGATAGGTATAAAAATATCAAAACATATAATTCAATCCATAAGCCCATAAGCCTTCAGTGCAGTGTAATGCCCGTCAAAGCCCATGAAAGCCCATCAATTTTATGCCCACATGAAGCCCACTATACTGGGCATTGAAAATTGAAGCTCATGGCTAGATGGGCGCATACTGGGCTATGCCAAAGCCCGTGTGTTTAGAGCCCATGCACACCCCTACCAGAATGAGTGAGAACATCAACTGAAAGTTTTACATGAGACAATCTTTTCTTTCTGTTTGACACCAAACCTCTGTAAGAAAACAAGCATTGTAAATGGAGAAGTAATTTTCTTACTGTCAACAAAATTTTGATATAATTTCATTACATTAATTATTAGATTTATGTTGCTTAAGTTTCACAAATTGATCTAATAGTATGAAAAACCAAAGAGTCAGAATGCCCTCCCCATCTACCACATTTTTTATCCCTATTTTTCAAACCAACCTACACCTCACCATCACTCACTCCGTCTGTGTAACACCCGAGATTTAACCCAACTAAATATTACTTGTTGATGTAGCAAAATCTTCAGTGCCAATGATTCGATATTTACGCTTGATTGATGAACTGATCTGCTTCTTTGAACCTGTGAAAAGCACAGTAACATCTCTAAAGGAATGCAAGGCTTGAATTCGTGAAATCCCCCCAGCGTGAGAGTGAGATATTGTGCAATGTCAAGAGAGAATTTGACAGAGGTTTAAGGCTAAAAAAAAGTGTGTACCTTGTTTATGGTTTATGGAGGGGTCTTTATAGACCCCCCAATGTCATAGAATCCGTCTAGGATTCACTTCCATATATACCTATTAGGTTTAGGAATAATAGGCGGCTGGCCGCGAAAATGTCGGAGCAGATAAGGCAAGTGTTCTGCTCGGATAAGGAAACCTTTGGCCTGTTTTGGAGAACAAGTCTCTGAGATTCCCTGTTCGTTGCTTACCCAGGTGAGCATAGCTCTATCCGGCTGCATGATGCAAGTCTGATGATGACAAGTGTAATTCTCAGGCATGGCCCCCTGGTCGGGCAGGCAAGGCCTGTGCTCGACTAGGTTTGGACGGGATTTATCGTGTTCTCTGCTTAGGTACCTTGCTAGCTCTGCACGCTAGGCTGGTAGGTCGCACGCTAATCAAGCTCGTGACTGACACGTGGTGGTCGCTCATGCTTTGCTCATGATCGGGTTTGGGCCGAGCACATCAGTGGCCCCTAGCTCCTTGACCGATAAGTATTTATGCTCGGAATGGGGAGCATTCATGCTCGATGATGTTGCTCTTGCATTGGGCTTCAACACTTGTGAATTTCTGAGTGCATTGCGACCCGAATGGAGGCCAGTTGGTGGAACATTCTGGAATGTTGGTGATCTATTGCCAATTGGAGCGTATGTGAGAAGCTTTGTTGTAGGAGAGTATCGGGGAGACTAGACGTAGGGGCACGTGAGTCGTCGGCCATGAATTACGGCGTCGATGAATCACAGTGTCGCATTTATGCGGCGTGCGCCATGACGCCGCCTACTGCAGACGTCGCTTACGCTTGGTTTTGGGGACAACATTTGGTTTGGGTTTCACTTTATAAAAGCCAAAGCCCTTTCCCCCATCTCACTTTTGACCGGTTCCTAGTTTTAGAGAGAGAATTTCTTCAAGCTTCATTGCTGCCAGAGATTCTCAGGTTCCGATTGCCCTGCTTCTAGATTCCGACTGTGTCTGTTTATCTTGTTCCTACCATTTCCAACCTTCAGGGTTTCTAATCGTTTTTCTTGCAGGGAAATTCTTCAATCGCTTTCTAACAGTAAGTCTCATGCTTTTGAGTTTCTTTGATTTTCCTGAGTTTATTGTTCTTCATTTTCTGGGTTTCTCATCTTTATCTTCATGCATTTATGGGCAAGATTCGTAGGCTAGAATCAGACCTTAGGTAGAGATCGAGGAAAAGATCAAGTGGTTTAGCTCGCTAGGCGGGCATGACCCCTTGGTGTACCTAGACTTAGGGTTTTTTTTCCCTTTATGTCTTGCCAATCATCTGGGCAGAACTTGATTTTTCTTCCTCGGTCTCTTTGTAGAAATGTCTCATTATGAATGCTCGGACAATGATAGAGAGGCTTATAGCTACGGCGGGTAGAATGACCCGTTAAGCAGCGAGAAGACTCCTTTCCCAGATGTCGAAGTGGAGGTTGGAGATGAATCCGTGGCCGCAGAGGCCACTAGAGAGGAAAGTGTATTCTTCCATGGTCTATACCCATGGTCGAAATTATGGATTCTTCCAGCGGGTATGGCCCTTCTAGAGAGGAAAGTGTAGGAGGTGGAGAGGCAGCTAGCGGGCATGGCCCTAAGCAGCCAACTTAGGGAACAGAGGCCGCAACTGAAGAAATACGTTTCGAGCTGATACGGTGAAGGGGGTCAACCAAGCCATGGTAAGCCAAGGATATATGGATTGGGTTAAGGTGCAAGTCGGCTCGGGCGTAATCACGATAACCATTACTGTATGGAGTAAGACGAGGGAGCTTGGGCCTCGGGTATACATGAGTTGGGTTTGGTTAGTGGTAAAGAAGGTCGACGGGTATTGGACTGTTTGGATGGGCAGCTTGGCACGGTTCAACAGGGATGTCCAAGATAGGTTCGGGCCAGTTAGAAGATGGACGCAAAGCAGACTACGATGGCTTAAAAAGGGCTCGGTTACTTGGATCATGCCTAAAGGAGTTGGTCACGATGTGGGCAGGTTTAGGCTGTTCGCATAGAAAAGGGGGCTTTACGTGGGAGCTAAGTGTTGTACATGGCACAGTTTGGTTGGGATCACAGAAGAGGGCAGCCGTGTCGGGACTGTTAGGGAGGCTGGCATCTTCAAACCTTGAGTTCCAAGGAGTCAGAGGTAGTTTTAAAGATCTGCTATAGGATAAGATTTCTTTATTGTTATTTGACTCACCTAAGCTGCTGTCACATCTCCCTCTTTCGTTCGGCTGCACTCTTTCTTTCTTTGTTAATCGGTAAAGGGTTTTCTTTCCCTCTCAATACTGTATTTATATAAAACTCTGCTAGGTTTTTCAACCCTAATCGAAATCTTAAAGTTGTCTGGATCGAAATAATTAAGTAAATATTAATTAGGAATCAATACTAAAATCTTAGTCAAAAGTGGGACAAGTCAAACCCAATTCAATTGGTTACTAAATAGGTCCAAAACAATTAATTAGCCCAAAATAAATATAATATTAATTATTATAATTTAATATTTTATACAAAAATTATTAGGGTATTACACTACTTTGTAACACCCCAAACTCGATTGGACCCACAATTTGGCCACGTCATCAACAATCAATACTTAAAATCATAATAAATCTCAACACTAATAATTAATCAACATTAATATCTCTCAAATATAACTAAAATACAACCACCAAATCTATAAAGCAAAATCCAATATAAAGCTAATTATAATTAATAAAACTTTCAAAGTACAATTGGATTATAAATGTCTAAAACTTCTTTGACCACCTTCATTCATCTACTCGAAATAATTCATCTAGCCAAGCTAAATGTCACCTGGAAGTAGAGCTGTCAAAATTGAGCCTAGCTCATAAGCCCAGTCCAGCCCACCCGAAATTTATGGGCATGGGCCGTAATTTTGGAGGCCCAAAAAACGGGTCTTTTTGGCTCGGCCCGAAAAACCCACGGGTACAATTAGCCCGAATCTTAGAAACCCAAATTACCTTACCCGGCCCGAAACTGAAAAATCAAAAGAAAAAAAATTATAAAAATTATAATTTAAAAAGTAAAAGTTGTAAGGCTCACAGGCTGTATGCCATTGCCGACTGTATTGTAGACTTGTAGTTGTAGTAGAATAGTAAATAGTAATCTAGTAGTGACTAGTGTTACAGACTTACAGTGTAGAGTAGACTGAGTAGTACTGTAGTAGACATCTAAGAGCATGTATAATGAGAGTTTTTCCCCAAATCAAACTCAAATCTTCTTATCCAATGAATAATTTAAAAAAATCTTCTCCAAATCAACCAATGATTTTAACAAAAAAAAAAAAAAAATCATCTCTTGAACCCCAAAGTCCCCAAATCCTAGGTAAGTGGATAACATTTTATTTTCTTTCATTGCCTTTCTTGACCAATTTTTAGCCAAAAAATTTTAATTTTTTTATTTATTTTTTTCCTGAATTAAAGTATACATTTTTACTTATAAATAAAGACTTGGTTTGTTTCATTTTGATATCGGAAATTTTTTTTATGATTTTTTCAAGTTTCTAGTCAATATTAATTGAGATAAATATAGTGGGGTATATAAATATGTTAGATTTTGTGTCACCATTAGGAAGATTTTTTGGTTTTAAATCAATTAATTATCTAATGAATTATTTTATTGATTTTTAATGAATTGTATTTGATTTTTAGTTTGATTTAATAAAATCATTGTACATGCTCTAAGACAACTAGAGAAGTCATTGAATTTGAAGTCAACATTCATTACAATAAACAAAACCATTTAATCTTTATCTTTGTCATTTTCAAAACCAAAACTAAAAGCAGCCGACAGCAACTATCAAACCCCAAACTGCCAAACCCAATTACCAAATCTGAAAATGAAATCTCTCGTCTTCCGTCTTCGGTCTTCATCACTTCTTCTCCGGTTCTCCTTGAAGGCTCTTAGAGTCTCGGTCTCCAGTTCTCCTTGAAGGCTTAAATTTTATTATCAAAATTTTAAGTTTTTTGAATAAAAAAAGATGTTATTTTTTTTGGGTCCATAGGCGCGAAGTGCATATGGGTTAGGCTTACGTTTTATGAGGCCCGTTTCTGTTTAGGCCAGGCCCAAACCGTTTGACAGCTCTACTTGGAAAAGAAAGAATAAGAAAAGGTGAGCGAACAATACTCAGCAAGCTCATATACAACCCCTCCGGTTACTAATGAGGAATTGATCGAAATAAATCAAGGAATCAGAATCGAAAGTTCAAATATCTGTAATGCAAAAGTCAAAGTTTAAATATTCAAATTTTAAATATATTTTCAGGATTTCAAGTGATGGATAAAGATACAACAAACGACTCGAGCAATCCAATTGTCACCAACCGTCTCATACCAGCTGGCGACAACGGACGACTCACAGATAAATATTAAGAATTCCAAACGAAAGATAATAATGATAAATACGACTCGAGTAGTCCGATTGTCACCAACCGTCTCATACTAGCTGGAGACAACGGACGACTCATAGATATCAAGATCACATAAGCGGTCAAAGACCTGCTCGAACAGTGTTCCGAAAGATTCTAAAGACCCATAAGGGTAAATGTTTCTAAAGGGTATATCCGGATAACTAACCATATGTCTAGTTGTTAATGGGTTTGGAAAGATTATATTAACCCGTAACTAGGTTGTTTGACTAAGTGATCAAAGTAAGAACTTTTTAAAGAAAATAAATAATTTTCTCAAACCCAAGTATAATCAATAATCAATTCATGTATCAAAAATGGTATCTCACATAAGACTTTAACAAGTATGCAAGATTTAACAAAGAAAAATAATCATGAGTAAGAATAAATGAAATTCGATGGAGTTCAAAATCAATTATCGACAAAAAGTCGGTGCACGTTGTGAAAGACGGAAATATCAAGAAAGTAGCGGAAGCCTAACAATTTGGAACAAAAGAATTGAAAATACATAAACGATGTATAATCCCTTACCTCGAATTGCTTAACAAAATAATTCATGTCACGCATACAATCGTCTCACGCTCGTTCGTCCGAAACTAGCATTTAACGTAATAAAAATTGCTAACTAATATCTTAATAATTAAATTACTAAATTATAAGTATTTTTGGTACAGACTATCTATTAGCATTTAACTTTTTTTTTCTTTTGTCTCCCAGTCCCATCCACCAAAATCTATCTACTAGTCAACATCACATTGTTATGTATAATCTTTAGTAATTAACCACACATTAATCATACACACATCAAATTACCCATTGTATATATACTGTAAGTATATATATTGTAAGTATATATGGGTCGTCACCCACGCATTGAACATGCACACGAAACACACACACATTCATTGTACAACCTATAGAATTAGTACTTCTCATATCCTTTATATTTGTATCAATTGAAAACATTATAGATTAATAATATAATATTATGAAATTCATCTATTATTTTACTTTCAAAATAATGTAAACAAGAAGGAAGAGACTATTTGACTCGCCTAAGCTGCTGCCGCCTCTCCCTCTTTCGTTCGGCCGCACTCTTTCTTTCTTTGTTAATCGGTTAAGAGTTTTTTTCCCCTCTCAATACTGTATTAATATAAAACCATGCTAGGTTTTTCAACCCTGATCGAATCTTAAAGTTGTCTGGACTGAAATGATTAAGTAAATATTAGGACAAATTTCAAGTTGGTACAATTTTAGAAACATGTTTTCATTTAGAACCATTAATTTTTTTGGACATTTCATATAACTACAAATTGGTTGCCAAATAACAAAAATGTCATTAATTAAGAAAAACGTCATCCGGCCTAAAAAAACAAAAAATGCTGATACCAAGGCTTGACATCAACGCTGTTTTGACAGATTTTCATAACAAAAAAAAATCAAAAAATGTTGATGTCTAGGCTTGGCATCAGGCTGTTTTGAGAGTTTATTTAAGCCAAGAAAAATTTAAAAAAAACCGATGCCAAGGCTTGACATCAGTACTGTTTTAACAATTTATTCAAGTCAAAATTGTTTTAAAAAGTTGATGTCAAGGTTGGGCATCAGGGCTATTTTGAAAATTTATTGAAGCAAAAAAAATCAAAAATGCGTGCCGAGGCGACATCGGGGGTTGTTTGAGTTTATTCAAACAAAAAAAATCAAAAATCTTGATGTGGCGTTTGAGAGTTTATTCAGTAAAAAAATCAAAAAGGCGATGCCAAGGCTTGGCATCGGGGGCGATGAAGTTTATTAGAAAAAAAAAAATCAAAAAAGGCGATCTTTGGCGTCATGTTGACAATTTATTCAAGCCAAAAAAATTAAAAAATGTTGATGCCAAGACTTGACATCAAGACTATTTTGAGAGTTTATTCAAGAAAAAAAAATCAAAAAAACTGATGTTAAAACTTAACATTACATTGTTTTGAGAGTTTATTTAAGTTAAAAAAAATTCAAAAAAAACTGATTTTTGAAATTGAGCAGCAATGCAGGTGAAAAATTCAAGAAACAGTGAGGAGAGAGAGAGAGAGAGAGAAAAATGAGGGGATTTTTGGGGATTTGTTTTTTCTTAAAGGGGTCACTGTCTTTATTGTCAATCACTCAAACAATTCAAAAGAGGTGTTGTTTGAGTAAGGGGGGAAGGCGTGTGTCCCCCACTCATCCACATGCCAGCTTCCCCATGCCTTAATTGTCCATTTAGTCTCTCCCAACCCCTGACCATTCATTGTTGCTCGAAACAAGGGGGTCCCCCTGCCCCACCAATAGTTCCGACTTCCGAGTTACCGCGGCCACCCTTTCAATAATTCTCAACCATTCACAGTCCCACCGACGGCGACGGTTCCTTTTCATTCACCCTCTCCCACCGTGTGTTCCGATCACATCTACCACTGTTCATTCTGTCATGAGCTGTATCTTCATCCCTCCTCCACATAATAATCTTTCCCTGGGCATGAAAGACATGACTCGTCTACCATCTTTACCTTGTAAGTCTCCTCCGCTGCCACCGTTGGAGCTCCATCAATCATGGCAAAAATTTGTGGTATATGCCCAAATTGGGACCTCAAAGGCTTACCTCTTGTAATATCTCGATTATTTTAATTAAAAATATTAATTTGTGTTGTTTAAAATTATATGTTTTTTGTTTTGAATCTATTTAGTAATTAATTAAATTGGGTCGAGTGAAGTCCATTTATTTTCGTTTGTGGCATATTTAGTAGGGTGAATTTCAATGGAGTACAATTTTGAAAAACGTGTTTTTAAATAGAACAGCAGATTTTTTGGACATTTCAAATTGCTTCTGAGGGTGACAACCAGTGACAAATGTCATTAATGAAGACAAGCGATCAGGCATTTTTGGAGGACTAAAATTAATCGAAACTTCGATGCCAAGCAAGCATCGGGTTGCATTAACGCGATTTGGAGGACCAAAATTATTCAGAAAGAAATCGTGCCAATCTCGGCATCGGTTGCATTGCAGGGATTATGGGCACCAAAATCCGAGAAAATCGATGCCAACTGCAGCATCAGGTTGCATTACGAGATTATGTAGCACCAAAATCGGTCGAGAAACTACGTACCAACCAGCATCGGGTTGCGACAACGGGATTATGTAGCTCAAATCGATCCGAGAAACTCGATAACCAGCATCGGTTGCATTAACCCGAGATTATGGGCACAAAAGTCGAAAGCTTCACGATGCCAAGCATCGGATTTGCGACAACGAGATTATGTAGCTCAAAAATCGTCAAGAAACTTCGATGCCACGGCATCGAGGTTGCATTACAAAGGATTATGGAGCTTAAAAATCGGTCGAACCTCGATGCAACTAAGCGTCGAGTTGCATTAACGGGGATTATGGAGCACCAAAACGGTCCGAGAAACTACGATGCCAACCAGCGGCATCGAAGGTTGCGGTA
>JABEVN020003618.1:0-17500 GCA_013146195.2 Codonopsis lanceolata | reverse complement strand
AGAAAGAAATAAGGGTAGTAACTTACCTTGATTCAGCCCCTTTAAGCTTCAATTCGAAATTCCCATTGGTGGGTCTTGTTCTCCTCACTCTCCTCTTCAATTCTATGGAGTGGATTGTGATGGAGGCCCAAGCTATGGATTCCAAGGGTTGGGCACTCAAGAACCCTAAAAACTCTCCTCTCAAGCTCTCCAAGAAGTCTCCCACGTTTTTTGAAAGTGTTAGCTGAATATGGGAGGTTAAGTGAGGAGTTAGGGCTTCAAATAGGTTAGAAAGTCAAGTGGGTTATGTTTAGATTGATTGGGTTGTTTCCCTTTGATTAACCCCTCTAATCCACTTCCAAATGTCAATTAGATGGTTAGGATATGTCTTAAGGTAGTTAGGAGGGTTTAGGATTAGTTTAGGGATGGGTTTGGGTGGGGATAAGTTGGACAAATTCACAAATGCTCAAAACTGCCTGAATGGACCATGCACCATGCGGTCGCATGGTGCTCCTTCATGCGAGCGTATTGCTCCTGCCCTTCACAATTTCAGCTTTCTTGATTCTTGCTCGGTCTAGGTCTCTCCCGCATGCATCCTCGAGCCTTAAAGCTTCAAAACGACCTATAATTCAACCCTTATAGTCCTCATACTCTTAGCTAAACAAAACAAGTCTCAAACCCTCCTCAAAGTAGGTCCAGAACCCCCACAACAACTCCCGAAACAACCCGGAGCAAAACCGACGCATGGCGCGACATCTCGCTAACGAAGCGTCAAATGAAACCACAAACCGACAGGCAACAACCCATGATTGTAAACACCTAAAAGGGCTACAAAATAGGCCTGAATGCCTCTCAGATGATGAACAATAGATAGGGGAAATGAGTTCCCGAAAGACGAGACGATCACCCGGCTCAATCTCGAACTACGCGATAAGGAGAATTGCTATCCTCGAAGCGTCAAAACTTCATGAGACTTAAAGAATACATCCGATAAGAAGTCTAATGCATCTAAACATATTATTTAATCATCATGTAAAGATCCAGGACCAAATCGAGGTCAGGAACACAAAACCCGAGTAAACTCTAAATCGCGTCGCATTTCGACTATCATCGAGTTACGACTTGTGACTTTAGCAAGTCCAAAACTATATGGCATATATTAATGGCATTTTGGTCCTAATGTGATCTCTCATACACATCTAGACTCTCTCACGAACCAAACAAGCGATTAACCAAAGAAGAAATGCGAGCATTGCACGCAATTCAAGCTAACCGGGAATCGGGGTCTTATAATCTTTGCCAATCTTCATAAAATAGGCGTCCAACCTATTTGTAACCATGCGCCCTAAAATCTCTCTGAGAGTATGTCAAATAATATAGGAATGTTCTTCCGTACATAAGACCAGCCATGTGAGATAAGCATGCGACAGAAAAATGTTATCTGAATAGACAAAGTAGTGACTCACACGGGATAGCTCAAATCCCATAGATCCCGAATTAACTGAGGAATGCTACCCTCACTTGCCTCCATCTCCATTAGAGGGCGGTTCTGGTTTGGCACAATCTGTTCCTGCCCAAAATTACAAAGAATTCTAAAGGGCAGATAAAAAGTTGTCCTGTGGAGATCGGCAAGCACGACGTGAGCATAAGTTGTTGTATAAAGAAAAAAGTAATGAATCTGCCAATGACCTATCACCTAGTTTATGTCGGTGGAAGTGGCATACAAAAAATGCTCCACCCAGTGCCCTTTGTTCTCAAAGTTCGTGTGATAGTTACCATGGGATCCATAGCTCGCAAAATCTTATTGTCCTCTTCTTCCCAAGATAGGTGGTATAATCCATTTAAAGTGCTCTTCCAGCCACATATGAACTAGAATAGCGCTCCTAGAAGGGAAATGGTCATCGTTAGAAGAATAAGCATCCAAGCTTTCCAAGGTCGCGGCTAAGATAATCAGAATAATGTTTACCCGTTGGTCCCGAGTCCCGGCCCTACAATACAATGTCAACAACAAGAGCATCCATAGTTCTAGGATAGCTCACTATGAAGAATCTTCCTAGAATACACAAAAACGTGGCTTCCTATCACTGCTCCGAATACATTGGATCTTCCTGATAATCTGAATAGAGAGATGGGAGGTATGTTAAGTCAAAAAGATCAACGTGAATAAGTCCCTGGGTCCCTTGTCGATTAGACCCAATCATCTCTCTGGCTGCCATAAACAAAGTGCGACTCGTAGATAGAACGACAATATTACCTCCCGATGTCATGCCTGTCATTGCGTAAAAATCCTAGTGTGTTGGACACATCTCATTTAAGGAAAAATGAAACAAATGAGACCGTGTCAACCAGAAACTAGAATCCACCCACATCATGTCCTAGTTAACATGCAGACCTCCCTATCCAAAAATATACTAGAAGTCGTATGCATCATGGAAACGGCGACGTTCTTCCCTTTGGATAGAAATTATCCAGTGATTCAAAGTATTCTCCCTTTAACTACTCCACCAACCCATCCACTCCACCTTCACCCACTCCTACCCAAACCAACCCTTCTTCACCACTCGAACGAAACCAACTCATTCCCTACATAGTCACCCCCTGGTTTCCACCCATCCTATCCTCTACTGCTACGAAGTTCATCTTTGAACTTTCGTCAGTAGCATACCTCTTCACCAAGCCTACTCCCCCTTCACCGGAACCTCAACCCATTAGACAAGAAGCCCTTCTCTATCCCCCTCCTTCCTTCTGGTTCTCAACTGACCCCAACCCAACCCCTTCAATTATTTGTGATCATTCGAACACAGATATTGAAATACCCCCAACCCCTCCTTCATCCCCACCTTAAGACAATTCCTCCTCATCCAACCACACATTCCCCAAACATGATTCCTCTTCAACATCAACCTCTACCACTCCACCCTTCCAGCAGCCCTTCCGTCCTACTGATGCTGTTGATGCCACCTCGTCAGCTACTACTGCTGATCCCATTAGAGTAGACCTCAACCCGTCTCCATCCTCTCTAGAAAACGACCAGATCCTGAGTAGACTTGATGCCATCTACAATCGGGTGGAGAATAAAATAGAATTTCTACAGTTATTGCAGAGATTGCTACTGAATCATCCAAGGCTGCTGCCAGGAATACCACCATCCTCCGCCAGTTTCAAGATGATGTTTGGACCAAATTTGGAAAAGTCAGGCATGAGTCTACTGATCTGAAGATCAACATGGAGGCTCAACACAACGAGTGTGTGCGGTTGTGCTCAACTCTCTTCCACCAGCTCTTCCACAGCATCACTCTCTATCTTGCTTGCAGACGCCCTCCAGTGCTGGACTCAACAATCAAGCTCTCAATGCAGCTCATGATCGTATGGCAGCTGAGTAAGAACGTGATCTGGCCATCACGGATGAGAAATAACTACGGTCTATGAACCGAGTTCTGATGGATGAGAACAACAGGCTACGAGAAGAACTTGACTACCGTTCTCGTTCCATCAGACAAGAGAACTCTGCTGATGAAGAGTACACCAGAAGAGTTGAAGAACTCGAGCGCCTACGCCAAGAAAGAGAAGAAGCTGACAGAGCAGCCAAAAGGAAAGGAAAAAGGTCATGGTAGCTTGTATCTTTTCAAATCCTTATCCCTTGTATCTATCTTTTTTGAAAAAGTCTGTAAATATTAAAATTCTTGTTTAAAATACAGAAGTTACTTCTTTTTTTAAAAAATATCTTCTGTTTAAATTTCATGTTATTTAATTCATATAATTGCTTAGAATTTAAACATCTAGTTTAATTTTATCTAAACTGTTTACTATAATCCTTGTGCTTGTTCTTTAAGTCTCTTTTGTTGTTAGCACTTAGATTAGCTGTTACAGTTGAGGTGTTCTTTTTGATAGAGGCATGTCTGCTGTTATAAAACTTAAAAGTATTTACTGGCATCTTATTATCTATCCTTAAGCTTTCATAGCCCTCACTTGTAAGTAATGATGACCAGATGCAAATAGGAGGAGATTGTTGTTTCTCAATGTATCTTAATTTGCATTTGATTATTCATTACCTTAGGTTCTATACTTAGTGGCTAAATGGGCTGCGTACCAGTTAGCGTGGCAATTGTGTATAGAATTTTTCCTTTAGAATATTTTTTAGACTTCACAGGTTTCGGCAAAAGACTTCGGCAAAGGCTTCACCAGCAGCCTTCACCAGCAGACCTTGTCTGCCTTCGGACAGCATGACGTGTCAAGAGAATTAGGATGTCCAACTCATCAAGAGAATTATTAATTTAGATATTATGAATTAAGTTTGAATTAATCCATCACCATTTGAATCCTGACTTCCACGACATGCCTTTCCAGCTTTTTCGAAGGATGAAGACTTTCGCCTCCTGAACATGGTAGAGCAGGTTTGCAGTCTGACACAAATAGACTGTACCAACTACTGCAGGTCTGGAACTCTGTTTGTCGCCCACCTGCTAGTTCCAGTACTTACTCCTCTCCATACCCTGATTAGTTCCAGTTCAAGATGAAGTCAACAAAGTAGCTCCATGCATTAAATGCACTCAACCTAATAGAGTTGTAACTCACTTCATCTTCCCCAATGGTCTTAAGGATGCTCCGATATAAATATTGCCATTAAAGACTGAAGAACACAATGCTCTGAATTTATTCAACAACATTAAGTCACCATACTCAGTGCATTCAAGAAATCATTAACTGGTCAAATAAGTCCTCAACAACAACAAGAAGATCTGCATCAACTGTTACTCATTTACTTCTTATTGTTGTATTCATTACTATTCTTCTGCAACTTGAATATTCTGTTTTCCAGATATTCAATTCCCCCACCCTAAACAAAAGTCAAATATTTTGTACACGATCCATTAGAGATTTATGTAATAGAACTAGTGAAAAATATAGTGCACATTCAAATCCAAGGTTGACTGCTTTGGTGGTGGACGTAGCACTCTTTATAGTGCGAACCATCTCAAAATAACTGTGTTCTTTGTGTTTTGTTGCTTACTGCTTTATATTGTTATCTTCATCTTAACTTAATCCTTTGAGCTGCAAACTTCAGTAAACAGCCAAGTCTACTGGTAGTGCTTCACCAACAGACATAGTCTGTCTTCCTTACAAGTCTTCCATTACTTCAACCTTTTCAATAGGTTAAATGTACTTGTTTAAGTGAATTGAGAGTCAATCTGAAGAGGAAAATTTTCTTTCTCTAGGAAAAACCCTACCACCCGCCGTCCTATCTTGCCGTTTTGTCCTTCCGACTAATTCATGGCTGCGGCCATGAGGGAATCGGAGGCTGATGGCTCTCCGGCCCCCTCCTCTCCTTCTCATCTAAAATCTTTTGCCTCCCTCTTCTCTACTAATGCTTCCTCTTCTCAACCGGTTTCTACTCTCATTCCTCATGCTTCTTACAAAGGTGAACCAGCCCTTTGTTTAACTCCTGATCAAGTTTCAGTTTTTGCTAAGCCCTTCCAGCTTTCTCTGGTCGGCAAATTCTCCCATGGCCGGCCTTCTATGGAGATTATGAGGAGATAAATCCTCACTTTTGGTCTAAAGGCTGCAGTCACAATAGGACATCTAGACTCTAAGCATGTTCTAATACAGACCAATCACGAAGCTGATTTTCAGCGGTTGTGGATTAAAGATCAGTGGTATGTTGGCGCTTTTCCTATGCGGGTCTTCAAGTGGACTCCGGATTTTCGAGCAGATGTTGAAAGCCCCATCGTGCCTGTTTGGTTTTCGCTCCCGAGCCTCCCTATTTACTTGTTCAATAAGCAAGCGCTTTTCTCTATCGGCAACTTAATTGGTACGCCTCTTATTATTGATACTCCCACTGCTACTCTTTCGCGGCCTAGCGTCGCGCGAATCTGTATTGAGATTAATCTCACTAAGCATATTCCTTCTCGAATCTGGATTGATAATGGAATTTCCCCGGGATTTTGGCAAATGATTGAGGCGGAAAGACTCCCGCTATATTGCACCTCTTGCCATCGGCAAGGTCACGATATTTTTGCCTGTAAGTTTACCAGCGGGAATAAAGATTCTGCCAAACCCAAAGATCAAACTATGGGTCATGATGATGCAGCTCTTCGAATTCCCTAAGCATTCCAAATAAGGCCAAACAGCCGATCTGGAAAGCCAAAGATCCCATGGCCGTTCCTGCTGTGCAAAGTGACAATCCCATCAGCTCCAAATCTAATACATGTCCAGATGTTCAGAATACTTTTTGTTCAGAAACTATCAATGATTCTGAGGCTGCTCAAGCCACCCAAAAGAATGGTTCTATTCCTGAATCCCCGCACATTGTAGTTGATTCTCCCTCACCTCGGCATTCTAATGCTAATGATACTTCTGTAGCTGCTCAAGTTTTGCAAGGTTCTCAAAACCATATTCCCGACCCTCCCCCCACTACTAGCAACAAAGAAACTTCTTTGCCAAGGAATACTAAGACCGATCCTCCTGATGCTGCCCAAAAGACTTGGCCATCGAGTAGAACCAAAACTTCAAGTGCCGTTAATCCTGAATCAGTTTCTCACACGGAAGACCCGATAATTGCTTCCCCTAACAGATTTGTTGTGCTTCAATCATTTGAGGAGGATGATCCTCCTACCACTATTGCCGATGTAGATGCTTTAAATTTGCAGTCTGATGTGCCAAAAAAGAAGGGACGGAAACCCAATAATATTCCCCCTACGGATAGAACCACTCGCTCAAAGTCTCTTGATAAAACTCATGATGGAAACCCCCCCACTGTTGCTAATGACGATTAACTTTCTTTGCTGGAACCTTCAGGGAGTAGGTAACGACTCCACAGTCATTCGCTTAAAAAGTTGATTTCCCTACATCAAGTATCATTTATTACCATCTCTGAACCCATGCTTGATATCTCCTATTTACCTTTAATTGCTCGTAAACTGAAGTTCCGATTTTATTTCCATAACGTGTCTAACAAAATTTCGGTTTTGGTTAAGTCATATTACAGCTGTCTTATTACTCATGAATCTGCTCAACACATCAATCTTAGCATACGTCATTACTCTTGGTCCCTTCCAGTTAATGTGACTGCAGTCTATGCTAAATGCACGTCCCAAGAGTGCCAGTCTTTGTGGAATGACATTATCGATTTGGGCTCTGATTTTGGTAATATCCCTTGGCTGGTTTGCGGCGATTTCAACATTATTCTTTCTCCTCAAGAAAAATTGGGTGGCTCGGGTTGGGATCGACAAGGTGCCTTTGAATTTCAAGCTTGTCTCAATTCTGCCGGCTTATCTGATCTTGGTTTCCATGGTAATAGATTTACTTGGTGTAACAACCACCATGGCCAAAGAACTATCTTTCAGCGCATAGATCGGGCAGTTTGCAACTCCAGCTGGCTGTCGCAATTTTCTCAGACTTCAGTGACACATCTTAATCGCACTTGCTCCGACCATGCTCCATTGATCATTACAATCAATTCGGCCCGAAGCCCTCGGTAGTATCAGTTCAGATTTCTGAACGTTTGGGCCTCCCACCATTCCTTTATGGATACAGTCAAAACAGCTTGGAGTATTGATGTCCGCGGCAGACCTATGATCAGGTTCGCTAATAAATTGAAGAATGTTCGCTCAAGTCTGAAAAGCTGGAATCGGGATGTGTTTGGGAATATTTTCCAAGCCATCAAAGAAGCTGAAGATGAGGTTTTAGAGAAAGAACTTTTGTATGAAAATCATAATTCTGATGCTAATAGATCTGCTCTTCATTTGGCCCAAGCTAATCTTAAATTTAAGTTGAAGCGTGAGGAGGATTATTGGAGGCAAAAATCGCACCTGAGATGGCTCCAAGATGGGGATGGTAATACGAAGCTTTTTCATTCCTCAGTTAAGCAAACCCGTCTAAAATTGGCTATTCATCGCATTAAGGATCTCCATGGGACTGTTGCTTCTGATGACTCGGCTATTAAGGCTGCATCGGTTGAATTTTATAAGGAACAGCTTACGGCTTCTCCTTGTTCTTAAGATGACTCTCTTCTTGATGTCATTCCCCACTTGATTTCTTGTGACCAGAATAACATATTGTCTGCTCCTCCTTCCCTTGATGAGGTTAAAAGCACTGTTTTCTCGCTCAATGGGGATAGCGCGGCAGGTCCAGATGGCTTTTCTGGTCGGTTCTATTCTTTGTGCTGGGATATCATAGCTGCAGATCTTCATCTTGCTGTTTCAGAATTTTTTGCTGGTTTTGAGTTGCCTAAGTCTTGGACTAGTACCCTTATTATTACCATCCCTAAATCGAGCCAAGTGGAGACGTTTAAAGACCTTCGCCCTATTAGTCTCTGCAATTTCTCCAATAAGATCATCACCAAAATTCTTGCCTCTAGGCTAGCTGCCTTACTTCCTATTATCATCTCGGAAAATCAGAGTGCTTTTACTAAGGGTCGTTTGATTCAAGATAATCTACTTCTTGCTCATGAATTAACTCATCAGCTTGGTAAAAAAGTCAATGGCTCGAATACTATCATTAAATTGGATATGGCAAAAGCTTTTGATAGGGTTTCCTGGCTTTATCTGATTAAAGTGCTTCGCAAGTTTGGGTTTGGGGAATCTTTCATTGTTATGATTTGGAGAGTTATTTCTAATAACTGGTTCTCAGTCTCGATTAATGGGTCTTCGGCTGGCTTCTTCTCCACATCCCGTGGCCCTAGACAAGGTGATCCGTTATCTCCCAGCCTTTTTATTATTGCCGCGGAAGTCCTTAGCAGAAATTTAAACAAGCTTCAAGGTGACATCCCTAGATATGCCTTCTCTTCTTCTACAGGGTGTCCTATTGTTTCGCACTTGGCCTTCGCAGATGACATTGTTATCTTTTGCAACGGAAACAAGCACTCTCTCCTTAAGCACAAGCAGCTTCTTCATAATTATGAGCAACTTTCTGGGCAATTAATTAACCGAAACAAAAGTTGTTTTATGGTCTCCAAAAATTCGTCGGCTTCTAGAATTCTATCTATTGGGTGATCGGTGGGTTTTCCTCATAAGTCCCTTCCTGTCATCTATTTGGGCTGCCCTCTATATGAGGAGCGAAAGAAAAAGAATTTATTTGATCTCTTACTAGAGAAGTTACAGCTTCGAATTACTTCCTGGATGGGGGCCTTTCTAAACCAAGCGGGTAAAGTAACTCTTATCAATTCTGTTCTGAATTCTATCATCATGTACCAAATTGCGATTTTAGATCCTCCAATTTCGGTGATTAATCAGATTAACAGAATGCTTGCTAATTTTTTTTGGGGCTCAATTGATGGTAAGAATAAGGCTCATTGGGTTTCTTGGGACAACTGTTGTAGGCCGGTGGATGAAGGAGGTATCGGTATTCGAGCTGTTAAAGATATTATTCTTGCTTTTTCCATCCGTCTTTGGTGGCGTTTTAGATCGTCGAACAGCCTGTGGTGCAGCTTTATGAAGCGTAAATACTGTCCATACTCTCATCCTCTTAATTCTACAAGTCTGGGCTCTCATACTTGGCGTCGTATGTGCTCCGTTAAACACTTGGCCGAAGATCAAATTGGTTGGGTCATTGGCAAAGGCTTATGTTCCATTACATCTGATCAGTGGCTGCCAATTGGTAGAATCAATCTTACCAATTGCTCTTACCAGTTTGTTCAAGAGCTGTTTGCGTCTCCTTCTCAGATTTCTATGGCTGCGCGAGATGAACTGGGCTCTCCCATCTCCTCCCTTATCGATAAACTCGGCATCCATCTCTCTGAAGACCCTGACTTAGCTTACTGTATCAGCTCGGAAAAGGGGGAATTTTCTCTTAAAGCGGCCTGGCAGCTTGTTCGTACCCATCAGCCTTTGATTCTCTCTTCCAAATTCATATGGCATAAATTTCTTCCTCGTCAGATTCGTATTTTCATGTGGCGTCTCTGGTTGAGGAAACTTCCTTTGGACGAGAGTCTATCTAGTAAAGGCATTTATCTAGCTTCCCGCTGCTCTTGCTGCCCTTTGGGTAATATCGAAACTTATCAGCATGTTTTTATGGAATCCAGTTCTGCTCGATTTATTTGGTCTGCCTTCAACCGGCTGGGTGGGATTTCAACTTCTTCTCTCTCTCTTGACCAAGCTTGCTTTGCTTGGTGAATAAGTAATCCAAATTCCATGCTCTTTTCCCTTACTCCTTCGATTATTCTCTGGGAGATTTGGAAAGCTAGAAATACTAATTTTTTTGATGGCAGCCGAATTCCCCCTGATGTTATAATAAATTGTATTCATCAGTCTCTCTCGTCTATTGCTAAAGGGGCTGGTTATATCTTCCATCATGCTGGTTCCATGATCTTTTCATCTCGGCTGGGTATTCGTTTGCCTATGGTGATTCAGGCTGTTTCTTGGTTGAAGCCTCCCTTAGGTTATGTCAAGTTCAATTCGGATGGGGCTTGTCGCGGTAACCCAGGTCCTAGTGCTGGAGGAGGTATTGTTCGGAATTCTGAAGGCAATATGATTTTTGCCTTTTCCACTTTCTTTGGTGAAGCCTCCAGTTTCCAGGCAGAATGCATGGCTATGCATCAGGGAGTCTTATGGCTGAAATCTAATCATCATGAAAGGGCCATAGTTGAATCAGATTCTAAATTCCTTTTGGATTACATCGAAGGCAAAGCTCAACCGCCTTGGAGAAGTCTATACCTGATTCGTGCCATTAAATCGGTTAAGGATTCTCTTCATCTCTCTTTTCATCATGTGTATCGTGAAGCTAACTCGGTTGCTGATGCTCTGGCTAATCATGCGTGGGATCATGGCTCTACTATCACTTTCTTGCCTTCTACCTCGCTCCCTTCTCGTGTTCGTGGTCTGATTGCTTTAGATAAACATGTCACTCCTTGCATTAGAATTAATTAGTCTTATCTTTTTGCTTTCTGCTCTTGTATCTCCTTTCGAGGTTAGGCTCCTTTGTCCTCCCAATTATAAGGGCAAGGCTGGTTGTCCCCCTCAAGTTTGTACTTTTTTCCTCTTATTTAATAAAATCTAGCAGGGTGCCGCCCCTGTTTCTCTGGAAATATATATATATATATATATATATATATATATATATATATATATATATATATATATGTACTTGTTTTAGGAACTATTACGAAAAGTTTTTAGGTGTAACTAGGCTATTCAACCCCCTCCCCTTCTAGCCTAGTATCGTGCCCTTTGGGACTAACAGTCATCTTATCAGACATCTTATGGGCTCCACCGTAAGCTAAAAAGTGACGATGACACACAAAATATCTTATTATTTTGTGCCAAAATTAGGTACTCTTTAAGTGTCTCAAGCATTAATTATCAAATTTTGCAACTCAAACCCTTTCGGTTATAGTTTGCGACTTTTTACATTTTAGTCTTTTACAAATGCCGATGTATTGTGCCCTAATTCCATCGTGTCATCAAAGTATGACAGAGTAAGTATTAATCATGGGCTCCGCCGTAAGTTAAAAAGTGACGATGCCACATAAAATATCTTATTATTTTGTGCCAAAATTAGGTACTCCTTAAGTATCTCTAGCATTAATTATCAAATTTTGCAACTCAAACTCATGGACATTAAGTTATAGTTTGCGACTTTTTACATATTAGGCTTTTACAAATGTTGATGTAGTGTGTCCAAATTCCATCGCGTCATTAGAGTATGACAGAGTAAGTGACACGTACATTTGTGGCAAAATAGAGAGAAATCTTAATAAGTTAAAAATTAAGTGCTTAAAGTGGTACGCGATTCAAATACAATAATTAAATATGGCATTATATATTGGGAGATGTTATTTTCACTACAAAAATTCTCCACTAAAATTATGATATTCAACTAATTTATAATGTAGCAAAACTACCCTTATCTAGTTACCATTGAAATAATATAATCCAATTTAGGGTTATCTTTTTTATTTCTCGATATAAAAAATTAAAAGGTAATTATTTATTATTTTCATTCATATTTTCTACAAAAATAAAATAAAATAAATCAATATGTTTTAATTTTACATGATATTTGTTCAAGAATTGAAAGTAAATATTTGCATCATATTTATTTGTCTATAAAACCCAAAAACATACTTTCTAAATGTAATTTTTATTGTGAAATAAAAGTGTAGACTGGATTCAAATAATAATAATATATTCAAATTGTTACTTCAATAATACAATAGAGGTTACGTAATTCTAATTAGGTTATTTTTGTTTATTTTCAGAGTATTATAATTCATGGCATTGAAATTTTAAAAGATAAGGGTTATTACCATCTTCATAACATTATCTTAAATAAATATAGTGGATAAATAATAAGGTTTTTTTTTGTTCATTTCCAATGAAATATAATTCATGGCATTAAAAAAAAAAAGCCAAAATATAATCAGCTTCCCAAAATATCCACTCAATTCCAAATTACGCCACAACCTAATTTTTTTCTCCATATTGTCATCCAACGTTGCTTTTTGTCCTAGCTTGCACCTTAACTATATCAAAATCGAGTGTTTGAAACTCATATCTGGTTTCAAAACCATGATCAGGGTGTAAACTGGAACAAAAGGTAACGTTGGATGACAATAAGGGAAAAAAATTAGGTTGGGGTGCACTTTGAGATTGAGTGGATACTTTTGGGGCTATTTATATTTTGGCCTAAGAAAAGGGAAAAATACTAAAAAGTCCTACTAAAATAATCTCAAATCCAAAAAGTCCCAAAGTCAAACTTTTAATACCAAAAAGTCCAAAACTTAACATTTCTTCTAACATCGTTAGAGTATGTTGTTTTATTTGAAAAGAAACTTATTTTTAACTTCAATTATTTTAATGATTCAATATTTTAGATAAAATAATCATAATATTAATATTAAAAATAAAATTAATTATAATTTTAAAAAACAAACACCAACAAATAACTTACTATTAATAATAACAATAATATTTTAAAATTTTCTATTATTATTGTTATTAATAATGTTATTATTATTAACAAATAATAATAATATTATTATTATTATCATTATTATCATTATTATCACTACTATGACTACTAATATTACTACCACAATTTCATAAAAGTGTAAATGTTAACTTTTAAATCTTAGTATTAAAATATGAATTTTAGATTTTAGAGATCGAATAGTTGTTATGAGATTATTGTGAAATGAAATTCGAAAATAGATTTTTTGGTATTTAACACTAATGTTAACTAAGATAATACCCCCTTAGGAGGGAAAAAAAAGTTAACTAAGATAATAATATTACTATTATAATAATAGTATTATTGTTATAATAATAGTAGTAGTAATAGTAGTAGTAGTAGTAATAATAATAATAATAATAATAATAATAATAATAATGAGCTGCCCGGCCCAAATAGGCCCAAGCCACAAGTCACATGCTTGGCACATGATCACAATTTAGTCAAACGAGCATTCGAAAGTCAAAGCTACGAGGAGAAGATTAAATGGTTCTTGTATGTTACGAGCTGGTTCTCAACCTTCAGCGAGCAAGAGATGTAGGCGAGCTGGGGGCTTGCTCAGCGAGCAGAAACATATAGCGAGCATGATGTGTTATGCTCGTTCACTTAAGAATCATTATTAGTTGAGGACGGTTATCTCCGGATAATTCTCCATTTGACCATTGTGGTTAATGAGACAGTTAATAGGGCAGTTAATATGCCCGCCATTAATGTCATGAGTGTTAGTGGGCAGTTATGGTCGGTTATTCTCTCCGACAACTATAAAAGCCCCCCAAAATGAAGGAGAGAGGTACGTGATTTTGACTAGCTAGCCTAAACTCTGCTGAATTTTATATTCTCTTGCTTTCTTGTGCTAATTCTCACGTCGGAGGGCTTTTACAGGGAGTGCCCCTGCCTAGTTCACAGTTTCTTGGTTTAATTGCAGAGTTGGGCTTTGAAGATTAGAGGATACGTTGAAAGTCAGGTATCCAGTTGGGCAAGTCCAGTGCGTCTAGAAGATTTTGGACGCATCAGTTGGTTCCATTGCCGGGAAAACGGTAGCATTTTTCATAAACTGAAAGTTTGTTCTTGATAAGTCTTAGTAATGGCGGAAAATGGTGTTAATGGTGTTAATGGAAGTCGTCAAGAGGATGTACAAGCCACTCCCAGTCTCAATCAGTTGGCCGAAAACAACCCGCCTCCTCATGATGCTCGTCATCAGCTTAATCAACGGTGTGGTGTGGATTCCTTAGCCAGAAGTGCAGTAGCAGCTATTGGTTTGGCACATGAATTTAGGGAGGAAGCTCTTCGTCAAAGGGCCATATATTTGGGGCACATGCATCAGCTCAATTTGCAGTTGATTGCCATGGGTAAACCGCCTCTACCCATTGAGGTGGACCCTTTACCAGCTTTCTTTGCTCCAAGTCAAGCAACAAGTGGTTCCAGGACTGGGGTTAATCAGTTAAATGCAATGATCGTTCCCTCTCAACCGCGTGTGCAGGGATCGAAGGGATGAGATCAGCCAGAAGATAGAGCTAGTCACAGGGTTGCGCCCAGTGTTCATTCTCGGTTGGGACCACGGGTTGGGGATTATTTAGCACAGTCCCGTCGTCATCGACGATCACCTTCCCCACGTAGGTCTCATGCTCGCAGGCTTCGTTACTTCTCTCGGCGGTCGCATGCTCGTGGCAGAGTCGTTCACCATCTCCATGAGGAGGTCTCTACGCTCGTCGTCATAGGACTCTTCCCTAAGCGATCCCAAGGGCACTTATCTCACCTCTGGTTTTAAGGAGAAAAGGGAATTCCATCAACCAGGTGCACAAACAAATTCAGTGGCTAATGAGCGGATGCTCAAGACGGGGAGTGCGTCGAGGGGCAGGGTGGCGCAGTGTGGGTGTTACTCAAGCCATTGGAGCTTTGGGTCCCTTGCAGGTCCCTCTATGCGTGAGTACGACCTCGGCTCGGGGTGGTTTGCCTACAACCATTAATATGCAGGATTTTGAAGAGTTGAAACGCTGTATGGAGGCATGGGAGCAAGGCAAAGCTCTGGATGGAAACGTTTTGGGCACTTCAGCTAGCCCATTGGCACCATGGATTGAGAATGCACCGCCAACACAGGGACTAATTTTCCCAAATATTAAGGAATATACAGGGAAGACGAAGGCGAGAGATTGGCTGATGTCATTCGAGTCACAAATTGGTCTAGTGACTTCAGATGGGGCGTTAAAAATCCGGGCCTTTGTGGGAGCTTTACAAGGAAACGCCTTAGCATGGATGGGAGCTCTGCCGCGCAGATCAATTAACAACTGGGATGATTTGCGAGCAAAGTTTCTGGCAGATTTTGGAACCGCGGGCACACTAGCGAAGACAAGGGCTGATTTGTCAAAAGTCAAGCAAGGAGCACATGAGTCCACTGCCAGTTACTTGGAGCGATTTACAAAAGTCTTAGAGCAAGTCCCAGGGTTGACCGAGCAGGAGGTAACTTTATGCTTTGAAACATGCTTGCTCGAGGGTGAAGGTGGATTGAGATCGGAATTGAGTATGCGTGAGCCCAAAACGCAGGCAGAAATGTTAATGCGAGATCGAAGTGTGTGGGAGGCGACAAAGAAAGAAAAGAAGAAAGAGAGCAATGATGCTGTTGGAAATTCCAAGGGGAATGGTCGGCCGTAGGCGGAGGATATAATAAAGGCAAGTCGAGGTATGATCGCCTAGAGGGAATTTCTTCGTGAGCGAATCTTTGCCCGCTCAATACGTTGCGAGAGGATATCATGTATGAGATTCGAGACGAGCTTCCCGCCCACCATGAATCTCGGGCCGATACTCGGGATAGGACGAAAAGACGTGCTTATCATGATGATTATGGGCACACAACAGAGGAGTGTTGGCAGTTGAAGAAGGCCATTCAAAAATTGATTAATGAAGGCCGGTTAGACCGGTTCAAGAAAGATGGAGGAAACAGGGGGGGGAATGCTCAGAGAGATGCCCCGAATCGAGGGGTAATGTCATAATGGATGAAGAGCCCACTCCAACCCAGCTTGGTAAATAGATCTACTCCTTGTCGAAGGCTGTAGATCGACCTACGGCTTTGCAAGCTGGAGAGGAAGCTATACAATTCACTGTAGGCAATTTGAAACATGTATGTGGCTTGATCGCCAGATGTCTCGCCTTGGTGGATGGATGGGTGGTGCATCGAATCCTGGTTGATACTGGTGCTTGCAGGGATGTGATGTATTACTCATGTTTTCAGGTTTTGGAATTAAGTGATGATCGACTCAAACCATACGCTGGAACGCTGGATGGTTTCACTAATCGCAAGGTATCGGTCAAAGGCACGGTCGAGTTGGAGGTCTTTATTGGAGAAGGGAGCCGTACGCGGGTTGAGAAGATCACTTTCATGGTGATTGACTTAAAATCTCCCTATAATATTATATTGGGTGTGCCTAGCATGACCAAGTTCCAGATGGTCGCGTCCATTCCTCACCAACGAGCTAAGTTCTACACCGATCAAGGAGTGGGTGTGTTGAGGAATCAGCCTCGGGCAGTACTTGAGAATGTACGTGATAGTCAACGGAAGAAGCAAAAGTTGACCTTGGAAGATGGTGAGTAGAAATAACTGTTAGCACCAAGGAAACGTCTCATGTGACTGTGGGGCCATCAACAACAGTGGCTATGGTGAATGAGGATTGCGAGGTGGATGCTTGTTCTTTGCCGACATTAAAGTCGGGGGCAAGACGAGCACGAGGTTGACGCAAGCTTGACTCTGGATCAAACTGGCGAGGAGAACATTTGTCCTTTGCAGACATTGAAGTCGGGAGGGCAGGTTGAACAACTTGATGAGACGAGTTTGGCTCCAGATGAGGTTGGAGAAAAGATTGATGGTCCTTTGCCGACATTGAAGTCGGGGGGACAGGCTGAACAAATTGAGGACATGGATGTGGACCAGCGTGATACAGTTGAAGCTCAGGCTAAGGAAGAGGAGAAGGTGGAGTGTGATACACTCCAAATGCGAGATGAGCTAGAATTTACGGCTCAGGACGAGCTCGACGAGGTGGTTATAAATTCTTCTTATTCCGAGCAGAAAATAAAAATTGGCAAGGCTTTATCAGCTGAAGCTCGGGCAAACCTAATAAAACAGCTTCAGGATAGTTTGGATGTCTTTGCATGGAGACCAGAAGATATGCAAGGCGTGATTGAGGCTGTGGCTTTGTACTGTCTCAATGTGAATCCCGCTTTAGGCCAATTCGGCGGCCTAGAATTTATCTCGTGAAAAGAATCAAGCTATCGAGGAGGAGGAGGGCGGAAGGGCAATGCGGCATTAACGAGGAGATACATTACCCAACTTGGTTGGCTAATGTAGCTATGGTCAAAAAAATCTAACGGCAAAGAGTGGATGGTGGATTTCATTGACTTGAATAAGGCTTGCCCGAAAGATTGCTATCCTTTACCTCGAATTGGCAAGTTGGTGGACGCTATAGCGGGATTCGAGCTTCTCAGCTTTATTGATGCTTATTCTGGGTATAATCAAGTTAAAATGAACGAGCAAGATAAGGCTCTGACAGCTTTCCGAGCAGTAGGGGGGCCGTATTGTTATAGATGA
>JABEVN020003617.1:0-17503 GCA_013146195.2 Codonopsis lanceolata | reverse complement strand
TTGAGAAAAACGTGCAGCAAAGGCGAGCTTGTATCTCACAATCTCATTTTCTCATTTCGCTTCGAACAAAAATCCATCGTATCGATGGGTTTCCACGACTTACGGTGTGAGCGATAGATCCAAATACTTTTCGTTTATTCAGCAATTTAATTCGGCCTTCATGGCATCATCCATTGATCTTGTCATGCCTCTTTTGACATTGAATCTGGTTTTGGTTCGGGATCATCGATCCAGATCATTAATTTCTTGGGATCACGAATAAGAGAATATATCATCAATATTCTCCATTTCATCTCGGTTCCATATTTTTCCATTACACATGTAATTAATGGAAATCTCATGGTTATCATTGCTGCGGGGCTTACTTAAGATTGCATGATCGTGTGTTTTTACGGGACAATTTCACGATCATGTGTTTCTTCTGGAGTTCTTTCATGTGATTGGGATTTTCAATCACTTTCTTGCGAGGATTTTATCCTTTGAACCAATGGGTTAGATCACGCTTGGGCGTGTCTTAGATTATTGCCATTTTATCATTTAGCGGCCCTTTTGGTATTTCAATTCGAGCGAGAGCATTTATAAGCATTTACATGTGACTTTGTCACTCTCTTTGTATCTATAAATGCATCGGCAAGTGATCGCTACATTTGTAAATGTATGATCTTTTGAACTTCAGTTCACGTTGCCTTGTGGGAGGTCGGATCTAAATAACGATGATGTGCACCCAGATCTCTTCCCACTTGTTTCCCTCTTCACCTAAAGGTGGAAACTTGTCTTCATTAAAATGACAATCGTGGCGTCTTAGTGAGCGCGCCGTAAAGACGCCACCCGCTTTTGGTTCAAGATATTTTATTATAGAAGGATTCATACCCAACATATACTCCCAATCTTTGGGTCCCATCTGCCATGTGGGAGAATCGGCAAATATACCGCACAACCAAAAAACTCTTAGATGGGATAGATTCGGCTCTCGCCTCGAATGCCAACCGATTTGGGAGTATTTATGATATGCACTTGGCTCGAGGCGAATCACTATGCGGCATGTAAAAACAAGATGACCCCATACGTATAGGCACTTGTTTTCATCATTAATGGTCCGGCAATAAGTTGAATACGCTTGATCAACGATTCGCCCAAACCATTTTGTGTATGAACATGGGCTACCGGATGTTCAACATCGCCCCTATTGCACATACAATAATCATTGAATGCTTGAGATGTAAATTCACCAAAGCATTATCAAGTCTCACTTTCTTGATCATATAACCGAATTGTGCTCTCGCCTTGATTATTTGTGCAAGGAATTTGGCAAATGTCAGATACGAGTTGATAATAGACATACGTGACCATTTGCTAGCATCAATCAATACCATAAAGTATTGGAATGGTCCACTTAGTGGATGGATAGGTCCACATATATCACCTCAATTGCTCCAAAACGATGGTGATTCATATCCAACTTTAGTTGGTGATGGTCTAATTATCAACTTCCTTGAGAACAAGCCTCACAAAGGAGTTCATTAGATTGAAAAATCTTCCGTTTTTCAATGGATGACCACTAGAATTCTCTATAATCCCGCATCATTATTGATCCCGGATGCCCCAATCTATCATGCCGTTTTAAATGTTTTCAAGAACTTCAAGTTTCATCAGAATATGATTCAAATATTCTTATGATTGTACTATACAATCCAGATGATAGAGATGGCAATTTCTCCAATATACACTTGCTTGAAGTGTTTGAGGTAATGCAAAGATATTCATCATTCCTTTATTCATAGTCTCAATATGATATCCATTCGCATTTAATGTCTTTGAAACTTAACAAGTTTCGAGACTTAGGAGAGAATAATGCATTATTTATCATAAATTTCTGCACTCTCCGCATTAGAAAATTGCTTGCCAAATCCTTCAATTATTTTGGCATTACCAGATATAGTGTTGACATTAGCATTGTCAATTTTAGATAAGAAAAATATTTCTTATTTTTAAGTATGGTATGAGTAGCGCATTGCCTCGCAAGACATAAATCTCCTTCTTGGATTTTGGATTCATATTTGTGATCTATTTCAATATGAGAGAAAGTAAAATAAGATGAATAAATATGATAACACATTGAATGCAAAATGCATATATAAACTTTATTGTAAGCATGCTAGTATACATAAAAAAGCATAATGTTCCTACATAACAACATGTTACTTATTCCACGCTTTTATCTTAAACTGACCATAGCTTCATTCCTATGTTCATTTATTGTTCATGACCAATATCATCACTAATGGTATTGGTCATGTCGACGTTGGCCATATCACCGAAATCAAAATGAAGATCTTCGTGATCATTTTCAGGAAATTTGTCTCTATATTCTTTCCTTTTTGTGATCTCTCATAAAGATCAACTAGATGTTGTCGCTCTAGATGTGCGTGTTCAAAGGGCCTGTCATGCCACACCTAAAACATGAACTCTCTTCATTGTTTGGACGCACATTTTGCCTACTCAGGAGGTGTTTCTATCATCATCTCGCTCCACTTCGTGGCGAGAGGAATTTCCATTATACGGATGATGATGATGGCGACGAAAGTTATTTCGTCGCGGCCTCTTCCTCGGCCTTGATTTCGACCACGACCCCGCCTTGTCCATGATTTCCTTGGCCCCGACCACCCACCGCGACCACGACCTCACTACCACGCCCACGCTGGCCTTCATCATACATAGTCCCATTCGCCAGGGGAATGGGTGATCCAGCTTGGCCGAGATTCATGATTCTTCATTAGAATCTCATTATTCTCAGCCTCATACAAGTAGGCAAGAGATCATTCGTAGTACCTTTTAAAACCCTCTCGATATTGTGCCGCAGCAGCATATTCGAGGCATGAAATGTGGAGAAAGTCTTCTCCAACATATCATATTCAGTGATGGTTTCCCCACATAATTTCAACTGTGAGGTTATTCTGTACATCATTGAACTATATTCATTAATGGTTTTAAAATCTTGTAGGCGGATATGAATCCAATCATAGTGTGCTTTTGGGAGAATGACGTTCTCAAATGGTCATATCTTTCGTTCAAACTCTCCCAAAAGACGAGTGGATCATTCACCGTGAGGTACTCCATCTTTAGGTCCTCGTGGACGTGGTGTCGTAGGAAAATCATGGCTTGAGCCCGTTGTTGATTACTTATCCATTCACTATTACTTTGTTGGATAGTATTTTCGAGGCTTTTGGCGGCCAGGTGGGTTTCGGCATCTATTTTCCAAGACATATAGTTTTTCCCGCTATGTCGAGCCTTTCAAATTCAAGCTTAGCAATGTTTGCCATTTGTGAAGAAAAACTATAAAAATGAAACATATATATATTAATAAAATGATGACATGGAAATTTTATTCATACGATAATCAATCAGTACATGTTAAAATGTATGTTGAAAGCTATTGTAATTGCTAACAGGACATACATGATACAAAGCAAGATAATAAAAATCTCAAAATCATTTGGAGGGAATTCAACAACAAAAACCATTGCAGTGCATGCAATAACAAGTATGATAATAATCATCAACATTGGAGGAAACATTTTTGTAGAAGAAGATATGATAATATTGAGAGTTTGTAAGGAGATAGTAAAAATGTGAGTAATCTATTAAAATGTTACGGTATATATAGAGAAAAATGACCGTTTATGACCGTTAACTAGCCGTTTATTACCGTTAGAGGAGATAAATAAAAATCAAGTAACTAAGCGGTTATATAGCCGTTAACTAGCCGTTATAGGATAGGGGTAAAAATGTAAAAATTCTGATTTAATAGAATTGCATTTATATTATGAATAAATATAAAACTTATTAGGAGCAATAAATAAAATAACTCGCATTAATATTTGTCGATCCAACTTTATACGGTATTATATAGCATACATATATATTCACGCCACTTCGGCAAGCCTTTACGTGGGTGTTTGTAAGTCAATAATAAACATATATGTATATAAAGTTAGTCATATATATAGAATTGAAATATATGTATATATATAAATATTAGGTTTATAGCTTGGGGTTGTTTCGCACAAGCATCAAGCGAATATATATATTATGCGTTAAATAATAAATTATTATTTCGTCATCTCACCATATATATTATCGGCGGTGGCTCGGCCAACCTTTTCTTAATAATGGTGATATACGATATATATTAGTAAAAAGAGAGACATAAAATAAATAATATATCGGTAGAAAATTTTACCGATTGTGATTGTTAACATGAACAATCGTCTTTGATAACGTGTTATAAAGTAACCACAAATTAAGGCGAAGTGTATCGAGTGAGAGAGAGAGAGAGAAATCGATGGTAAAATGATTTGAGGTAAGAAAACAATCAACCCCATAGCATCGTATATATAGGGTGGCGATGGTCCTTGAGCCGAATTGTCGAGGGTATCAAATTGTCGAGGAGTCTATCCTATAGCCTTCCAATATAGTCTTCTTGTTCTTACATGCTTTCTTAACAATATAGTAAAATGTGTACTTTTCATGTCAGACTATTACTTGACGTATTGAAATTTATAATTTTCATAGCGGAAAATGTCACTTTCTTAAAGAAACATATACCCCTCAAAGCCGAAATGATTGTTGTTGGTGTTGTTGTGTTTTTTTTTTTGTCACTCTTTTTGCGAAATCAGTGTTGTGAATCCGTGATGAAGTATCAGCAATCTCATCTTTCAAATAGGAAAGCTTTCACATCAAATAAAAATAAACTTTTCATTAAATCAAATGATCCAATTCAACTTATTGAATAGCTCTCTCTCTCTCTCTCTCTTTATCTCATAATTCAACCCATAGAATTAATTCACATCTCCCATGACAAGGGTGTTGTTTACACGAGCTGGGTCGAACCGGCGGTTCAAATGAGCAATGGCCGGTGGTTTTGGACATGCCGGTGGTCCCGAGGGTGGACACGGGGCACCATTTTTAAACTCACAGTTACAAATCCAATAGGGAATTCCTCCTCCGGGGCCAAAACAGGATGTGGTAATGTGTCCAATGCCACGGTAGCAAGGTCTACATGTTTCTAGGCATGCATTTCTATCGGGGCAACCACCTCCTATCGTTTGTAAACGGCAACCCTCCACCATTGTTCTCACTGCACACAAATTTTGGTACCATCGTGAGTTGGAATTGTAGCCATTAATTTTACATCTTACGGCTATAAATTTGAATATAGTGAATGTCTAAATGAGTTTCATACTTTTATAGGATTACAAAGGTAGTTAAGTTCTCCCTATAAAATTTTGTTAATAAATCTGAAGGATTATGCATTTGAAAATGTGCAACAACAACAACAACAAAAAAGTAGTCCACAAATTTTAAATATATATAAGCTCATATCTCATGATAAAATACCTGAAAGAGATAACAAAAACAGAAGAACCATTAAAGCTTGAAATTTGGCCATTTTAATTTCCAGCAGATCTATAGATAAAATAGTGAATTCGAAGAAGACGTATAGCCTATATATAATACTAGTATTTGTGCCCGTGCCTATAGCACGGCGCGAGGAGGGGAGGATGACAGTATTGGAGAGTGTTAATATTTAAATAAATAAATATATGATTAAACAATATAATTATATAATATAGGTAAATGTTTGTAGCATGATTCATGAACATCCTTTTATATTGTACTTAACTTTTTTTTTTTTAAATGTGATTTTGTGTATCTTAAGACCATCTAGCAATTCGTACCAAAAGACTTATAAAATTTGAATAAACTTCTATATAATCGTGTTCAAATTGTTAAACAATTCTTATAAGTATTTTCCAAAAGATTAAATTAAGAATAGTTGGTATATATCTTTATCTTTTCTTATAATTAATTAACTATATCTAATTATCTAATCATTTAATGGGTTTAGATTTCATCAATTTACTTTAAGATTTAGCCAATTTCGAGGGGAAAAATAATTTCTTAGCCCATCATACGATTAACGATTTGACAAATGTATTTTTTATATTCAAAATGTGATCAATATACATCACTGTTGCGTTAACAAAATTGGATGGAGCATAATTGATTAAACATTTTTAAAAAAAATTATGTCATTCATGTGAAAGCTTACTAATGATCATTTCATATATTTTGAATTACAAAATAATGTTGGAAGATAAATAGAAAAGTAACATTGTTAATCAACTTAATACAAGTAAATAATGAAGATGTAACTTTGTCCAAATGCGTAGTTATTTAATACTCCCTCCGTCCCTGAATTATCGTCTTCCTTTTCTTTTTCGTCCGTCTCAAAATAATTGTTTAGTTTGAAACTTACATTTTCAGAACATCACTTTTACCACTTTACCCTTACTTTTTCACCCTACTTTAATTATGAGCCACATATACATGGGCTTTAAAGGAAACTACACATTAAATCAATATAAATAATCAAGT
The DNA here is from genome assembly GCA_013146195.2 of Codonopsis lanceolata. NCBI lineage: Eukaryota > Viridiplantae > Streptophyta > Magnoliopsida > Asterales > Campanulaceae > Codonopsis > Codonopsis lanceolata. The sequence continues at coordinate 11,065 of JABEVN020003617.1, read as the reverse complement.
TAATTATATTTTCTTAAATTGTGGACCGGGTCAACTAGAACGATTATTTACGGACGGAGGGAGTATAATATAATAAGCAAAAACTATAATTATAACTAAAAGAAAAAATGTCTTAGAGCATCCCCAATGCTACCCTTCCTATATCATCTTCTTAGTCGGGTCCCACTGCCACATACACATTTTTATCTTCTTATTTCATTTAAGAATATATCTTCCAAATGCTAATTTTCTTATACATCTTCTTAGTTGGGTCTCACTGTCACCTCATTAACTTTATACTTCAATCTTATTTTTATATTTCTCAAACAAATAAATTGATTAAATTATAAATAAAGACATTAATTAATTTATAAATAATACTATTACTCACAATTAAAATAATTTATAATTTAATTAATAAATTATCAATAAAATACATATTATACATGACTCGTAAAATAACATAGATAGAAAATTACATAAAACGTTAAATTTTTTAAAAAATACATAATAATTAAGTTACATAAAAGATAAATACTTAAAAATTACATAAAAACATAAATACTTAAAATTAAAATTACAATTCAATAATTAAAATTACATAAAAACGTCACCGTAACGACGCTATATATGCTCAACCAAGTTGGATCGAAGTTTATGATGTGTGTTTCTATCTCGTACCTCTGAATTTCGTTGCAGATATTATTCAAATGCTTGTGTCGACGCATAGTTTACTTGTGGAGAATCATATACGGTATCATCAGCCCAGTTCGTAATGTGATCACCCTCGGCCTCCACAATCATGTTATGTAAAATAATGCATGTGAGCATTATTTCTTTCAAGTTATCTCTATACCAAAACCTGCTAGGACCTTTGATAATTGTCCATCTTGATTGGAGTACTCCAAATGCTCGTTCGACATCTTTTCTTGCAGCCTCTTGCATCTCTTTGAATTTCTTTCGCTTCGCATCCGACGAGCATGAAAAACTCTTAACAAAAGTAGCCCAATCCGGATAAATTTCATCGGTTAGGTAGTATCCTTTTGTATACCGTTTGCCATTCACTTCAAAATTGCACGGTGGTGCATTTCCTTCGAGTATATTATTGAACAAATGTGATTCATATAACACATTAAGATAATTACGAGAACCTGCGACCCTAAAAAATGCATGTCATATCCATAAATCTGCCGATGCAACTGCTTCGAGCACAATTGTGGGCTTCCCATGACCTCTTGAATATTGACATTGCCAAGCGACTGGATAATTTTTCCATTCCCAGTGCATACAATCAAGACTTCCTAACATACCTAGAAAGTCATGTCTTTGCTCGTGCATTTGAAGTAGACGTTGTGTATCATTAGCATTTGGTCTTCTCAAGTATTGACCTCCGAATAATTCAATAATACATCGACAGAAGTTGAACATGCACTCGATGGCGGTTGTTTTTGCTAATCGGAGGTACTCGTCGAGATGATCGACCGAAACTCCATAAGTCAATTGACGGATAGCTGCCATGCATTTTTGAAGTGGTGAGAGACCTACTTTTCCTACTGCATCAAACCTCTGTCGAAAATAACTTGAATGATTCTCCAATGCATTAACTATCCGAATGAATAAGTTTCGATGCATTCGGAAGCGTCGCCGAAATATATGATCGGGATACAATGGCTAGGATGAAAAGTAATCATTGACAAGTTGAGTATTTCCCGCTACACGCTTTCGATCTATATACCTCATCTTTTTCCTTTGGCGACGCCTCCTGATGTTGGCTCTCTCCGTTTCTTCTATCTGTTGTTGTAATGCAATTATCTCCAAAAATATTTTTTCACCTTCAAACATGTTGGATTCGTTGGATTCTTCGGTATGACTGTTTGTGTTAGAGCTATTGGTAGAAGAAGAAGAAGAATTAGGCATCTTTAGTTGTATGTTGATGATTTGTAGCTATTGGTAGAAGAGTATGACACCCCCTTATCTATATATACTTCTCAACAACGGCTACTTTACAACGGCTACTTCAAAACGACTATTTTACAACGGCTACTTTACAACTGCTACTTTGCAACGGCTACTTTAATTAACCCAGTTAATAAGTAAAGTTACATAAAAACATTATAATATTAAAAGTTACATAAAAATATTATAATATTAAAAGTTACATAAAAACATTAATAATTAAAGTTACATAAAAACATTAATAATTAAAGTTACATAAAAACACAATAATATTACAAGTTACATAAAAACATTAATAAATAAAGTTACAGAAAAACATTACTAATTAAAGTTACAGAAAAACATTAATAATTAAAATTCATATCATTTCTTCCTCAATTGTGCCTTTACTTGCTCACATCTGTGTTGATATATGACAACCTATTCTGGAGTCATGTTTGAGGTATCTTTAGTAAGAAATTTTATGTCTTTTATGAGCCTTTCATGCTCCTTTCTTTGTTCTCTTGCAGCAGCAGCTTCTGCTTGAAGTTTTTTTTTGCTTCCGCTTCAATTTTTTTAATTTCGGAGTACTTATCTAACGATAACGTGTAATCAGCCTTGCGGGTATGCAACTCATCTATATCTGAAGATTTTTCGACTTTTCCTTTACATTTCGCATTCTTTTTTGCCGCTTTTTTCCCCATCGGACGAGTACGTAAATCGATATCTTCTACATCTTCAACATTCACATTAGTCTTAGAATAACCACCATCGGAGTCTGACGTCTTAGACTTTTTATTGGTGTGAATAATATATGTTTGACTAAAATTGATACAGAAGAATTTCTTAACACTTCTCACACATGATCAAAATTAAAGTGCTGACCTTTTTCTTAATGGTATACCGCCCTTGCATTTTTCATTAAAATATCATCGTTCCAACCGCTGTGTTTAGCATTGACAAGCCTATTGTAGATTTCGTTGAAGCTTCTCACAGATGGAGCAATTCTAGTTGACCAACGTGGTGTCAACTTCGCGATATCTCTTGGAATCGATTCACTTGGGCGATGTTCGTTGTAATAATCATCTACACGCTTCCAATATTGCGCACTCTTTTGACTATTACCAATTATTGGACATTGGCTAATAGTCTGCACAGCTTTCGTAAGCGCAAGATCTTCATCCTTGGTCCATCTTGCATGTGCTTGAGACTTATGTTGTACCGGTACCGCTTCAGTTTCGTCATCCAAATCAATTGTTTCTAAATTGATTGGCGTCTCGGGAACCGATGACGGCGTTGCCAGAAAATTACCAAACGAAGTCCTATCTACACTTGTTGGACGTGACTCAATAGAAGATATGTAAGGTTGAGAAATTACACGGGGCGTACCTTGCGGAGTGAAAAATTGGTTTCCCATCGGTTGCCAATAATTCGGATGAAAATGAACGTTACCAAATGAATTCCCAATAGTTTGAGGAACTTGAAAATTCTGGAAATTTGGAAAATTTGTAAAATTTGGCGGCATGTAGAAATTTGGATAGTTGAGAACATTTGGATTGTTGGGAAAATTAGGTGGGTATTGGGGGTATTGCAGAGTAGAAGAAAATTGAGAATGTTGAAAATTTTCGGGAACACGAGAGTTAGGTGTATTTTGATTTTCTTCATTTTCAGAAGAATTCAATAAATTTTGAAAAAAATGTGTATTTCTTGGATCCATTTGGAAGCTAAGTGTGTAAAGAAAGTGAATTTTTAGAAAGGATTATGAAGAAATAGAAGAGAGAATAAAGAAGTTGTGGAGAAAATGAAGAGGGTTGAGGTGATGTATTTATAGGGAAGAAGAAAAAAAAATTATTGAAAAAAAAAAAGAAATTGCAAACGGCTAGTTTTTTAAAAATAAAAAGCAAATTAATTTGGTTTACACAAAATAGCCGTTGACATACACTTTATTGCCAGCCTTTATTAAAAAAAACAAAACAAAAAATTCAGACAATTTGCAGAGCCAGCCAGCCGTGGACCCCACCTGAGATTCCCTGCCAACTCGCCATATCGCGCGTGAAGAACACGCGCCACACACATGACGTGTGTGACGCCCACCTCCTGCCCCGCGTGTCTTCTTCCTCTTTTTTGCTTGGCTTCCAATTTTGGAAGAAAAAAAATCTTCCCTCCTTCATGTCAGCTTAGGAAGATAAATTTGAAAGGTTGTCATTGTAAAATGCTAAATTCCAATTTGGAAGCCTCCTTAAGAAGCTAGCATTGGTGGTACCATGCGGACATCTTCTCACAAAAAGTTTTATTCCACTTTAACCATGCGTTGGTAAAAAATAATTCGGATCGTTTAAACAAAATTGTTTAAACGTTTCATATTTTAACAGTTATCCTTTTACAATTAAATTCCACCTCCTCTCTCTCACTCTCTTCGGTTTTACCACTTACCAATTTACCATTATCCTCTTCATATTCTTTATACTATGGATTTTACAGTTTTTTTTTCTTTTCTCTCTCTCTCTCAGAGTAGAAAACCTTCATTTGCTGGTTTTCGATGATTCTTCTGATTGATAAATTTCTCCGGTAATCACTCTCCGTCTCTCTCTCTCTCCACTACTTTTTTCCTCCATCCTTTATTTGTTGTGGTTTTTTTTTAACAAAAAAATAAATAAAAATATTTAATTTTCAAACTTTTTTAATTATCGAAATTCATGTGCATAACACATAGGTACGGCTCGCTAGTACCCCTTTCGTTTTCAAATTATTGTCCTTTTTCTCGGCACATAACTAAAGAAAAAAGTAATTAAGTGTATTATAAATATTAGTAAAATGTGTAGTTTCTTTTAATACCCTTGAGCATGTGGTCATAGTTAAAATATATATAAAAAGAAAGGGTAAAGTGGTAAAAGTGTTTTCTGAAAAGAAAAAGTTTTGAAAGAGAACAATTATTTTAAAACGAACGAAAAAAGAAATGAGGACGATAATTTGAAAATTGAGGGAGTATAATAAATATATTAGGCTGAGGGAGAACATTTTGCTTGTTAATGTGCCTCTGTCCAAAAAGAAAAGGGAGACTTCTATTTCATAAAAAATATTTATATACTCCCTCCGTCCCAAAATTATTGTCTAGTTTTCTTTTTTCATCCGTCTCAAAATAATTATCTTTTTTGAAAGTTTCTTTTTTATGACATCACTTTTACTACTTTACTCTTACTTTTTCTTCTTACTTTAATTTTGGGCCGCATATTCATAGACATTAAAAGAAACCACACAATATTATAATATTAATAATCAATTCAATTGTTTTTCTTAATATGTGTGCCAAGTCAAGCAGTATAATAATTTTGGGACGAGGAGAGTAGTAAAATTTTAGATAATTTGTGAAACGTCATTACTATTAAAGAGATTAATTTAACTTATATGCAAATAAATTCAAGGGTGAAATTTGGGTCGGTTCCTTTTTAAAAGTTTATAACCGCTAAATTACACCCTTTTTTTTTTAATCGAAAAAAATCACTTTTGGACTCAAAAAGACTACGATACCCTTAATAAGCAAGAGACGCGCTACGAATAACTACGGAATGCACCGCGGTCTGCGGTTCGCAAATTTATATACCGCAGTGCAAACTATCAATTTTATTTATTTACAATAAATTTTTAAAAAAAGATATATCGCAATGCACATATTTTGCATCACGGTTCACATATTTATATACACATTTTAAATATGTGTAGAGACGAGCTAAGATCAACCACATTCTGACTAATGCTAAAAGCCATGGACGGAGAGTTACCGGAGTGGGCAGCAGACGATGTGTATGAATCCAAGAGCAGTTCATGTGGTGAGAACTAAGAGGCACAAGTGTAGGTATCAGTGTGAATAGGATGAGTGGTCAATGTGGACATAGGGAAGACAAACTCGACAAACATGACATGACGTGAAATGAACAGCTTGGGGGTGCTCGGATCATAACAGAGATAAGCACTCTGAGTGAGCGAGTAACCAAGGAAGACACGGGGAGTGGAGCGGGCAACAAATTTGTAAGCAGAGTAAGGACGGAGCCAAGAGTAGCAAAGACACCCAAAGGCACGGAGCTTAGAGTAGTTGGGCGGAGAACCCATCAGTTTTTGGTAGGGAGAGAGCTGGTCTAGAGTGGGTGTTGGTAGGCGATTAATTAGGTAGGTCACTGTCTAGAAGGTAAACGACCTGAAGGGTAGCGGAAGGGCAACTTTAGAGAGAAGAGAGAGACCGGTCTCAGCTATGTGGCGATAACGACACTCCGAGAACCCATTGTACTCTAGAGTGTGAGGTGGTGAGGTGGGGTGAGAGATGTCATTAGCAGATAGGTAGGCGACCAAGCCTATATCGCGGGCTAGACCTGTGTACTCGCCGCCATTGTCCGATTAAAGAGTGGCAATGGTAGTTTTGAAAAAGTTTTCGACAAGGACTTTGAAGCGAGGAAAGATGGTGGCAACATCAGATTTTCACTTGAGCGGGTAGAGCCATATGTAGTTAGTGTAATGATCGACAAAAATAACATAGTATTTAAATCCATCAACATAATGAATGAGGGAGGTCCAGACATCAAAAAAAAAGTTGTAGCGGGGAGGAAGACACAATAGTAGATTGCAAAAAAGGAATTTTGTGACTTTTATTGCATAAACAGTCGTTACAATATTCTTGTTTGATGCGAGTATACACCTAAACTAGATAGAATCTGACGCTGGATGGGTTCAGAATGATCGCCGCCAAGACGGTGATGCCAATCATGATGAGAGACTTTGGAACCGACACAACCAGAGGGGTGAGCAGAAGGAGCTGTGGTCAGCCATTCATACACACCATCATTAGATTGCCCCATTAGCAGAATGCTCCATATCCGTAGATCCTTCACATGAAAAGAATTTGGTAAGAACTCAATAGAAGTATTATTAGATATGCAAAATTGAGATATGGAAATAAGATTCTTTTTCATGTCAGGTACAAAGAAAACATTATGCAAGGCAAAAGTGTATGATGGTGTAGAATTAAGGAGGAACTAGTTTTGGAGATAGATAACCTTGTACCATCACCAATGATCATGTCGTATGTGCCCGTGTAGGGGGTGTGTAGAGATAGGTTGCCAAGGTCGCTAGTGACATGGTGAGAAGCACCACTGTCAAGCAGCCAGCTCGGTGTCCCTAGGTTTGTTGTGGTTGCGAGGTGTGCCCGTGATTGCCACTTGGGGCCATTTTCCGTATTAGGTGTAGCGGGTGAAGATGTTGTGGCGACCAGCTGAAAATTGGGTCAACGAGCAATCGTGTGGCCCTGCTGGCGACATCCTTGACACTTGCCCAAATATGGTCGCTGTTGGCAAGGAGCAGATGCCGAGGACTGGGAAGACGGTCGAGTTTGGGACTGTTGTTGGGCTTGCGAGGACGGTGTTGGGCAGACAAGTTATTGAACCTCTGGGCAACAGGATTCACTGAGATAGGATGCGATGACACGACCTGTGCCTATTTAAGAATAAGCTCGCGATTTATGAGTTTTTCGTGAAGCTCATCGAACGAGATAGGCGTGTCTCGGCCTTCGACCACATCAACAACGTGGCGGTAGTCATCATCCAAACCCCCTAGGATGATCTCAATAAGATCCTCGTGATCAAGAGGTTTTCCAAGAGAAAAGAGTTCATCAGCACGCCCTTTGACGGACTGCATGTAGTCAGAGATTGACTAAGTGCCCTTGGAAGCATGTTTGAGATAATCCTTGATCTGTTTGATATGGCCACGAGTTGGGCGATCATAAGTGTGGGCAAGGGTTAGCCAGGCATCACGAGTAGTGGCAGCCTGTTGGATCAAGGGGACCAAGAGAACATACATGAAGCTGACAAGAGCACCAAACAGAAGTTTATCTTGCCAGATCCAAGGTTGGTAGTGCGGGTTGGGTGTGGGAACGTCCTTAGATGTTTGAGCATCCTTGACAAGGACAGTGGGAGGCAGACATGGATGTGAGCCATCTACAAACTTGTAGAGCTCATAGCTAATAAGGGTTGCCTCGACTTGGAGTTTTCAAGCTATATAGTTAGTGGAGGTGAGTTTGGTGATGTTGTGGTGGGAGATATTTATGAGATCGAAGGTTTGGGTTAGATCAACGTGGTTTTTGATGGTGAGGGTTTGATTACCGTTAGCCATGGAGGCGAGATGGTTGTGGGAGGCGGCGACGGCAAGGGAAAAGGGTTTTAGGAGCAGAGCTCTTAAAGTTTAGGAATAATGGTATAGCTTTTCCATTGATTGAATCACATGTTTATAGGGTGAGTTGCCATTAGGATTATACTTAGAGTAGGGTACATAATTTTAAGAGTTCATACTCACACATGTGCAATTGACTAAAGCTATTTATAGGTTGAGATTAAATTATCTTTTAAGATTTAACGGATGAGATTCACCATCACATTCACATGTGTGAGAGTAGTTATCCACTTCTAACTCCCTATTTGTTATCTCCTTATTACAAAGTTACCCTCTACAATTAATTCATCATTTTTTCTTCTCCCTATGTTTTCTCTCCACATTACAAAGTCACACCTTGCGATTATTAATCTTTTGAACAATCACCCCTAATAAAACATTAATCTCAGTTGATTCACTGAGGCTGTCTGGCAGAAGGGATTGATTTCAGTCACAAGATCCAACGATCATGAGTTAGTTACATATAACTCCTTACAAATAATCTCTTTCAACTATGAGTCGAGTTCGATAGCACCCCTCAACTGTAACATTTTTTTAAAATCAGATATAGGTACGGACACGAAGATCTAGACACCTTCTATTAAGACACTATCGTTTCAATTGAAATACCGTACCACAGACACGGACATGAAAATCTAGTCTTCAACAAATTAAATAGTGAAGTGATCAGTGATGATGCATGTGTGATTTGTAGCTTTATTATCGTCATAATTCATAAATGATCAACAAAGTAGAGGCAGCCCCCTTAACCAATAACTTGGCCAGTTCTATATGTCCATATACTCATACTTTGTCACGGACGGCTGAGAATTTGAGATGAATGACGGCCGTTTTTTGGTTTGTAGGGTTTGCCGACTTTTCCCTCTTTCAGGCATTATTAGGCAACTAAACAAGTTCTCTCTTTGCTTAAAATAAACTAGATTTTAGTTTTTTTTTTAATTTTACAAAATTTAGCTATTTTAAATTTTACTTATTCACCACACTATTAATTATTACTTTTAAAAATCAATTCAACCATAGCAATATGGTAAGTATTGAATTGATTACCAATTTCAATTAATTCAAAATTTAGAACCTTAATCAATTCAATTGTTACCAAATAGGCAAATGATAATGGAGCCTTATGAGAGTCCAGATTTTCTGTACCACTTGTGTGTACCACTGGTGTACCACTTTTCATCTCAACCATTGGTTGAAAAGCAATGATTGGAATGCAATGGTGAAGATGAAAAATCATGGTACAAGATTAAAATGTCTGACTGAGCCTTATGATACTATATCACATAATGATCTTACTATTAGATCAATTTTTTACAATTATACCCTTTAAATCTAATTGTGAATCTCCTATTTCAATAAACAAATATCACATACTTTGCAAAAGTTTGGTAGACAAGAAATATTATCATGATATTAATGATATCTTTAAGACGGTCTTAGAGCATCTCAATGCTAATGTGGATGTGAAAGAAATTAGATGTTACTTAGGATTTATATCATTTTTTAAAGAAAAAGTCTCTCTAAGGCAAATGTGGATGATGAGTGTGCCACCCAAATTTGTTCATATTACGGATAACAATTTCAATTAATCATATTATACTTAAGGGTGTGGACATATCATAGTCATCATTATTCTTTTTAAAAACTCTTTTCTATTGGTTGTTCTCTTTTTTTTTTCCAAATATTATTTTAATAGTGTGATGCATGTCACATAAGATTAAATATTCATTTGTATTAGATAGATCCATTTTAATTGAATGTGAATAAATAGAAAAAAAAATAACACATGATTAAAGGTGTTAATTACCCACGGTTACGTAGAATTAAATCTACAGTTGTATTGATGATACTCTTGCATAAGACTGACTCATTGATTAAATGTTTTTAAAAGATGAAAATAGAAAGAAAAAATAATAATTGTATTATTTTTCTTCTTCTTTTTTTGAACTAAAAAAAATTCTTAAAATGCAATAAGAAAAATAACTTTATTAGTCAAATTAATATAAATGAGTGAATAAGGGATAATTTGTATTTAATATAATAATTAATAATATAATTGATGAGAAAAAAGTGTCGCGAGACTAACATATCATTTAATATAATGGGCATATTAATATGTGTGTGTATGCGCGCGCGTCCTTAGTATTCATATTATAAAATTGTAAATACAATCTAGCACATGATTAATGTAAGAATGAATTCACTAAAATTTTAAAAATGCTTATAGTAATATTAAAGAATTAATTTTTAAAAATACCCATTTCTAGACAAAAAAGTATTTAGTATTTACTCATGTTCCCTTTTGGCTCTTTCTTTCTCACGCGAAATCAATTGGATTGACACTCTCCTAGCTTCTGTTTGTCTTTGAACTAAAATTTTTTTGGAATAATGATGGGCCGGTCTTATTTCATAAAATTATAACAGCTTCACTCTTTTATTTTTTTAAGGAGAAAATTCTGATCGATCTCTTTTTCTAACTTTTTAACCTCAAAAGTCTATCGTTTTTTTTTTCAAACGTAAAACACCACTTTTTGAAATATTGTTTTAAAAATGTTATCGTCTTCTTCAACAACTTCGGCAACATACTTTGGATCCGAAATCAATGGACAGTACAGAACGGGATCGACTGCCAATCGTGTCGAGGGGCACGCCTTCGTGAGGGTTAGGGGACAACACCCCCGAAAGGTAAACAACTTTTTTTATTTATGAAACACGAAAATATAATGGATCTGTGCTGGGTTGAAGGATTTTTCAGTTGGGATGAAGGCAGAGAAGGATGAGGAAGAAGGCTTACGATGGAGGAGATTGAAGAAGAACGTGGAGGACGTAAACTGAGTGTTTATGCTATTGTATAGCTGTACAAAAATAGATTAGATAATATTTGCAAGCAGCGATGCAAAGAATGGGCCTGATGCGCTTGTCGCCGGCGAGGAGGGAG
>JABEVN020003616.1:0-17507 GCA_013146195.2 Codonopsis lanceolata | reverse complement strand
TTAACATACATAATTATAAAATACTTTAGATTAATAATGACGTTTAACATAATTAATATATCTATATATCATGCCTTCACCCACCACTTCCCCTCAAAAGCCCCCAATTGCAAAGCATGTGATATATATATATATGAAGCTAGCATAATTATACAGACTAAAAGTAGAAGGTCGTTTCGGGAAGTTAATATATATAGTCATCCTCTTAGTCTCAGTTCGCCAGTAATAATAAGTCTGGAGCTAGAATCATAGAAGCAGAGTGGGTCATCCTCTTACTCAGTGTACCAATGGCCGTGGCCAAATTCCCTGCCCATTCATCATCAATTCCCAACATCAAGGTCCTTGATTTCAAGTAAGGGCATTGGAGCTCTTTTGATATTGATCCTTGATAAGAAGCTCTGAAACTGACTTTCTCATATATATATATATATATATATATATATGCCCGCTTCTAACCGTCACCCCCACCCCCAAATTGCAAGGAACAAAGATGTCATTCTATGAATTGCATCTTTAAAAAATGAAACCCAACATCACTCCCAGATTGCTCCATTTCTATTACGTAAATATCCGTCATTACACTATAAATGGATTCATAATGGTTTTGTGAGCTGTGCAACTGAACATGCGACATTCTATGACTTGTGTGTTTGTCTATTGGATTTCAACGAAATAAAAAATCGAACCATAAAATAGAAGATTGAATTGAGGGTTACAACAACAAAAATACATAATTGACACAAGAGATGAGCAAACACACACACACACACACACAGATATATATATATATATATATATATATATATATATATATATTACTTGTAACTTGATAATTTTTTGTAAAAGAAAATTATTTTTTTTTGTAATTTTTGTATTTATTTAATAAGTGCATGTTAATGAGTAAATGGGCGCCCATGGCTGCCCATGCCCATTTAATGCCCACCCCCATATATGCCCATATTATTAAATGGACACTTACTTGCCCGCCCATTTGAACCCACCGCCCATTTAGACCCGCCCACGTTCGCCCATTTACCACCTCTACTATAATCTAACAAAGCTAACACCTTTACTTCATACGTGTCAAAATGAGAGTTCACTTTTGTATAATTTTACTAAAGCCACCTTTGCTAACAACTACTACCTCAGTTCCAGGTGAAGATTGAGTTCGTTATACTATTTAGGGCCGGTTCACTATAAAAATTATGCTTACAATTTTTCTAAACTTTCATCTTTACTCTTCACTTATATTGTAAGTATATTGGTTATGTTTAAATATCATTGCAATTATCATCAATTTCAATGACATTAATATATTTCTTAATTATATGACTTTTCAAATGTGAACTATTTAGATGGAACGGAAGAAGCCCATCCTAGTATATATTCACTTGCAATGGTATATGCATATGTACTACAAAAATTATTTAAAAGTCAACGTTTTTAATTTTTGTGAAAAAATAAAAAATAATAGACAAATGGATAATGGACTTTTGCGAATTTGTGATTTCTCCTGAATTGGAAGGGGTGGCGAGTACACAAGTGTAACCACAAGGGGTATTGTGATAGTTCTTTCGTTCTTCCAAGGGCAAGCTGAGACGGTACACCGTTTCGAATCCTTCACCCAGTCGGTAAAGGAAAGGGTAAGTTTGTAATTTCCAATCAACTTATCTGCCTATAAATAAGCAGGCACATAACGCAGCCATGGTCTTACCCATTCTTATTGTTTTCGCAACGTTTCCAAAAACCCTATTTTTTTTAACGTTCATTCTTTTTCATCCATTTCCTCCTTCCTCTTTGATTTCCCTCTTCTTCATTGTTTCATTGAATCCAATGGCGACAGTCAAGAGAACTTATAATCATGGTGGTCCGATCTCGAGCCGGAGGCGTAATGCTCAGCCATGCTTAAAGCAAACCTTACCATTATGGGAGAAGGAGTTTTGCTTGAAAGTTGGTTTATTTTCGTGGAAGAAATTTCTCGAAGTCAAGAAATACATTAACATCTACCCCCGTGTTATGGCTTGGAACGACGTAGCAGGTGAAGAAGCGTTCAAGATGGCGAAAAAACGATTCAAATCACACTACCTTGGCCTCCCATGCAACATTCCCTTGCCTAGTCCAGATGACTGCATCGACGTTGTTGACTGGGATTCCGAAATTGATCCTGATCTTTTAGTAGGCATGGTCTCCTTGGATGACTTGGAACAACTTAACCCGGTGGATGAAAATGCGAATATTGACAATGGTACTCGAGTTGTAGTTGATATACCTATTGAGGCCATTAAGCCGACTGGGTGGGAAGTAGACGTTGAAGACAAGCCTGAAGATCGTTTGGTGGGTATGATCGTCGGTGATCATTGGAGTAACGTCGTGGACGGACGATGGTGCCCTTGGATCGGAAAAGCAACACCTACAGATCGAGGTTTGATCGATGAAGAAAGAGTGATGAATACTGCTAATGGCCGTTTATGATTGTACTCTATATGGTTTACGTAAGATTGATGATATATAGCTATGCTTATTTGAAATTTTAATGGAGACCAAATTATGATTCTATGGTTTAATTTGTAGTTTGAATATGCTTAATCTACTTCTGTACTCCTTCTTTTTTATTATTACAAGGCAAATATCTTTACAAAATACTCCCACGGCACAAAAAAAAAAAAAAAAAGATACTAATAAAAAGCATACATTGGCTTTTCAAGGACAGTTTGATCATTTTCTAAATCAATTTTGATGTATAATATGCGTTTCATAGATAATTTATTAAATAAATTATAAATTATAAAATTTAAAAATAATAATGTAATTTATTATTTTTAAATTAATTTTTGTCTTAATTTATAAATTAATTATTTATACAAAATATTTAAATATGAAATATATAAAATAACGTGAAATAAATTTATTTGTTGAGAAGTATAAAAATAAGAATGAAATGTAAAATTAATGAGGTGGCAGTGGGACCTAGTTAAGAATATGTTAAAAACCGTATACAATGAGAAGATGAATTCTTAAGTAGAGAAAAAAAGAAAAATGTGTAGGTGGCAGTGAGACCCAGTTAAGAATTTGTGGGAAGAATTCCCACATTGGAGATGCTCTAAGGAAAACAAAGATGATTGCTATTTGAGGTCAATGAGTACACAAGCATGTTGTGTGTGATTTTATTTTGATTTTTCGGATTTTTGATGGGTTCTTGATGTAATGAATTTTTACAATTGGTTACATGTTATAATGTTTCGTTTGACTTTTGAAAATAAAGTTGACCTTCATGTATATAAGAGCATGAGGGATGAATTTTTACAATGGGTTACATGTTGGAATACTTGATGAATCTCTATTGTTAATTGTAAGCATGAAGGATGAATTTTTCACAATGGATTACATGTGAATGTTTCGTTTGACCTTGAGAATAAGAGTTGACTTTCATGAAAATAAGAGTATGTTAATATCTAATTCATGAATTTTTGGTTGTGAGCAAGTAGAATGAATTATCATTATGGTTCACATGAATAAAATGTAAGGTTTGATTTCATTGGGTTGAGTTGACTTTTATGCAATAAGAGTACGTTGGTCAACTATAATTCATGAATTGAAGGTTATGAACATGTTAGATAAATTTACATGTTGGTTATGAATATACAAGATGAAATTTGCATCTTGTTTAGATTAATGGTTATTTTGGATGAAAGCATGCTTGAATAAATGCTATATTGTAATGCATGCTAGAAATGTAATGGTTGACTTTAAATGTTAAGTGTGACCTATGAACTATGTTTTGGGGTTTTGTTGGGAAAGAATGGATTGTTGGGTTGCACAATGTTGCTAACCTTAAGAATTTAGCCATGAATAATAGTTAATGGATAATAGGAGGGCTATGATGCAAATAGCTTCTATGCCTTCAAATTTGAAAAGAGTAGAAATGACTCAACGAAGTCGATTATTGGACTAATATGAATATAGTGAATCACATATTAAGATCCTACGGAATTTGGGGTAGTTTTGATGGAGGTCAAGCCTCCGAGCGTTTTCAAGTGTATGAAGAACACTTGGGTATTAAAGACTTGATATTATCGCTCTAAGATGTTTATGTGTTAGTTAGCATAGAAATGCATAACTATGTGATTTTTAAGTAAATATCTACTTGCATGGATTAGTACTGTGTGTTGTACTTTTCCCTTTATTTGAGCATGTGAGTATATATTATATGTGCTTGAGTTTGAGTCCAGCTGGCGGTTTTGGTTTGAGTTTTTGGCGGGACGATGCATTGTCTTCACGAATTGTGGGATTCGTGATCGCAATGGATCGCCGCGTCGGATTTGCACACACCCTCCACCGAGATGTGGCCACGGTGGAAGTAGCTCATCTTAGTTAGAGTAATACATGACTTTGATAGCTATGGAACCCGAGCGGGATCGCTTCGGGACGCCGATGCCACGAAAGGTTATCGAGGACACGTTTGTTTCCGCAGGAGTTACATGCTGGAAACAGGAAAAGAAAATCATCTTCTCTCGCTTATGTGGTTTATTTTATGAGCACGTATGAATTGTTGTGCTACATGGTTAATGGGAAGATTTTTATGAGATGATGATTTCTCGATAAGATGTTATAGTAAAAATATAACATGCTAATGAAATGATGACTTTTATGATTTATGTTATACTAAAATTATAACATGCTATTTATGATTAGAATGGAAACAATAGGCTCCCATTCATGAATTATTATATGAGTGATGATACATAAAGAATTATGAAACTCATGGTGTAATTGGTTTATGTGGGTTGGTGATAAGTTGAAATGTGGGAATAACATGCTATATGTTATTGGAGTTTAGATGCATATTCTATATGATATGGATGACTTTATGATAAATCAAGTAGAACTATGTTCTATGTGTTTATGAATAAGATTGGGTTTATGATGTGGATTATGTCATGAAATGTTATATCATAAGCATGACATGAGACGTATAAGTTTTATTTTGCACATAATACCATCCCATGACATTGCATCTTTAGTAGCTTACTAAGTCATTATGACTTACTCGTTTGCTTTGTTTTCCTTAGATTCGAGCCGAGCTAATATTTGAAGGCATCCGCCGAGTCTACGGTAGAAGTGACACTACTAGAAAAATGACCTTTAGTGACGGAATTTTCCGTCGCTAAAGGCGAAATTCCGTCGCTAAAGGCCCCCAGCGACGGAATTTTTCCGTCGCCATTCCGTCGCTAATTCTTCGTCGCTGATGACGACGGACTGATTTCCGTCGCTAAAGACAGCCTTTAGCGACGGAATTTTCCGTCGCTAAAGGTTGATTTTCAGCGACGGAATTTTCCGTCACTGAAATTCAACCTTTAGCGACGGAAAATTCCGTCGCTAAAGGCGTTTAAAAATTAATTAAAATTGAATTTCAGCGACGGAAAATTCCGTCGCTAAAGGCTTTTAAAAATTAATTAAAATTGAATTTCAGCGACGGAAAATTCCGTCGCTAAAGGCGTTTGAAAATTAATTAAAATTGAATTTCAGCGACGGAAAATTCCGTCGCAAAAGGCTTTTAAAAATTAATTAAAATTGAATTACAGCGACGGAAAATTCCGTCGTTAAAGGCGTTTAAAAATTAATTAAAAATTGAATTTCAGCGACGGAAAATTCCGTCGCTAAAGGCGTTTAAAAATTAAAAAAAAACCCAAAAATACTATTATGATAAATTTTTGTACCTTATAATATAATAATTAATACTAAACTGAACATACAAAATAAACAATAATATAAAACCAATTTTAAAAAATCAAACTGTAGAATTTACTACAACAATCCATGTAAACCATATATAACAATTAATACCAAAAACTTGTTTCTAGAGTTACCTTGGAAATTTAAACTTGTACCAATCCATGTAAACCATATCTAATAAAAAACCTAAAAAAATTAAAAAAAATACTACGACACGAGGATCAAGAAAAACTTCATCTTCAAGGTCATCATCGTCCTCATTACCAGTAGGAGCTTCAATCACACTTAAAGCATTCCTTTGTAGTTTTACCTCTATCCCATTAGTAAGGACCTACAAAGAAGGAAAAAAAAATTGGACTTTAATCAAGGCCACGCATGAACAGCTTTGCCTTTGAAATGATAAACGATGCAAGAAATCTAATTTCTGACTTGAAAAATAAACTAAAATCACAAAAACAAATACAAATGGAGAGATCAGCCAAGGATCACACTAGCTAGAGAAGAACAAGAAAAATAAAGAGGTGGAAATTTTCATTTGTCCAGAATTCTGAAATCATAAATCCACGCCTATTTTTGTTCTCATTTGTACTACTAGTCATTCTTTCACCAACTACTTGGAAGATGTGACTATATGAACATTTACCACTAACAGTGCAACCATGGAAATTTTCACATGCAAATATACAAATAGAGGCACTAAATTTATAAAATGACTAGAGGCACAATTTACAAATAAAATTTATAAAATGACATTGTTTTATTTCATTTTTATTTTAATGTAATAATTATAATTTGTAATACTGTTAAAATTTATCTCTAGATCTCCCACCGATGTGAGGTAAAAATGAGACCACAAAAAAATAATGTACACCCTCGTAAAATTTTCTAAACATGTACGTGTCATCGCGGAGCATCATGTAAAGGTAAAAGAGATTGAGCCTTGAAGGGGTTTGACATTGAAAAGCAATCACTCACAAATGGAGATGTAGATGTGATTAATTATGAATAACCTTTAGACTTTGAATGATTGGAAAGGCTAATGATGGGTTAAAATTAGTAGCTAATAAGTCATGATTCAACATGAGTTGAAAGTTATCTATAAATGGAAATGGAAGGAGGAATAATTCATAATTGGTGGGTTAGAAAAAAGATAGATGATGGGGTTTGATCAATATCCTTACTTGAAGAATAGGGTTGTGGGAGTGGGGTGTGATTTGCGGGGGGATCATATCATAAATAAATAAATAAATATATTAGTTTTTCTTTATAAATTTAAAATTGTTTTTCTTTTCTTTAAATGAACTAGGCTGTCACAAAAATAGAAACCCACAATTCCCTAACAATCTGTTCAGAAACTATTAGTTTGTTCCAGCTTTTTAGGCTGCCCAAACCAGCTCAAATGTACTCCAACTTCAGCCACGAACCTGCTCAATAATCCTTGCTAAAACAGCCCTTAATCTAGCTTGTAACACCAGTTTCGATCAGCCTAAACACTGTCCAAAACTGCTCGACTAGGCTGCCCGAACACGACTCCGAAACAGCCCCGCAACAGCCCACACAACAGCCCCGAAACAGCCCCGTAACAGCCCACACAACCGCCCCAAAACAGCCCCGAAACAGCCCCACACCTGCCCCGAAACAGCCCACACAACAGCCCCGAAACAGCCCACACAACAGCCCCGAAACAGCCCACACTACAGCCCCAAAACAGCCCCGAAACAGCCCCACACCTGCCCCGAAACAGCCCACACAACAGCCCCGAAACAGCCCACACAACAGCCCCAAAACATCCCCAAAACAGCCCCAAAACAGCCCTACACCTGCCCCGAAACAAACGGTTGGTAACAGAAAACCAGGGCTTGATACGAATCATAACTATAAGAGAGCCAATGGAAATTGGTCAATCCGCAAGGCTGGCAGCAGAATTTGAACAGTTTCCAAGGTATGAAACATATCGAAGACTAGAAAGCTCATTTTCCGTACATTTAATCCTAACTGTAAACACAAATCCGTAAAGATACCAAGCTGTGCACGAGAATGTACAATAGCCTGGAATAACACAAAGTTACAACCCAGGACCTCAAAGTAATTCAAATGTAGCATGCCATTCAAAGTACACGATTGCAATGTGGGAATCACCCTTCAAGTATGTGAGGAACAAAAAGCTACAGAACAAATGAAGAAAGTAACTTGGTATCTCTGCTGATTTCCCAACCACTACGAAAAACCCAATGACAACGATATTTTTTTAGGGGCCAGGCTACAATTTTTACCCACGATCATTATCCTAACACCTTATATGCAGGTTCATTCTTACAAGATCCAAATCCAAATCCTCTAAGGTATGGTTATTTAGCAATCTTAATAAGCTGTTGTTGTCATTCATCCGTCTCACTACATAAGCAACTCTAGGACCAAATAGTTAAAGAAACGACATTAACAATGAAAATTCATTTCTTTTGGAAACTCAAAATAGCGCAACTGACAAGACAAAGTAACAAATGTAAACAAAATTTTATCTGCCTCTTAAACTTAATGAGATGCTCAATGAGGATGCCCATAGTTGGACAACATAAAAGATGCCAGGCTAAAGAAAGAAATAGAAAGGGAATGAGCTGATCTGCAGCTTATGTTTTTCAGGTTTTGTGCCATTATTTTTTCTTTTTTTGATAAGTAAAGAGTATATAAATGAAAGCGTCAAAACAGGTGATGCGTTTGTGCCATTATTATTTTTTGTGCCATTATTTATCTCATAAAATAGCATAGAAACAACAAAGAAAAATATCCTGTGTGAGGGCTTCATGGTCTTGTATCAGCTAGAACCATGAAGAATGCTGTGAAAAGCTCAAACTACTGCAACAGATCATTGCAACAATGATTCAAGACTTAGAAAAACCATGTTTTGAAAATAACATATGCAGTTAGACTACAATTTGAGCAGACAGTTAAGTAATACTCCTGGAGCTTGAATGAATCGAGATATACCAACACCAGCTTTCCCTATCTCAATTTCACCCGCTGGAGAGGGTGCATAGCTTGGTTGGTGGGAAGAAGCATAGCAGCGAAAAGAATTAATTGAGAAAATGCTAACCTGGACCAATTAATCAGACTAGGAGTTCCAAAGTAATCGCTTACCAGATTTAATATAGCCACCAAATTGTAGTGCTCCCAACCTCGGAGGTAATAGTACTACTCGCTTATTAATATGCCATAACATCAGAAATGTGACTGTATCTGAAATGATAAACATGGCCTGATCACTTTAAGCAAACAACAAAGCATATAGAAGTACAAAGATTGATCAGAAATCACATACTGTGAGATAACAGAAGAAATGGCAGCTCCAGTTACTCCCAATCGAAACTAGTACATAAGAATGGGAAACAAAAATATCGCTGAAAAATTACCAATTTTAAATGCACGTAAGAAAATCTCCTACATCACCAAATTTTAAATTAATCAAAATTAGTAAAAAGCCATACACATTCCTCAATAACAATTATTCGAAAGTATTCACAAATCAATTTCAGTACCTATCGGTTAAACACTCAATTTTGGGGCCAATATTTGTGAATGTCGACATGGATCCTTTCATTCGCAGGAGCCGAATCGAACTATCCAAGCTACTAAAGAATTTATCCAATATCTCATACCTGAAAAGAAGCCAAATTAGATCGTACAACACTTCTAGGCGGAACAAGTACGACGCGGCTGGATCTGAAGGCGATTGTGGGCGGAGATGGAGGATAGCAAACAGAGTTAATCGATTAAATAGCAAACCAATACATAAGAAGACGAGTAGTGGTGGCAGTGGCGCAGCAGATGGCGGCCGTAAGAAGACGAGGGAGAGAGTGAGTGAGAGACAGACCCGGCTAGAGTGGGTGTCGGTGATGGCGAGGGTGGCGGCGAGCAGGTAGCAAGCAGGGGAGGGAGGCGGCGATGAAGAGATTCAGATCGAAGGAATTTTGTGAGAGAGAGAGAGAGAGGCAAGGCTGCGTTTGTTTAGACAAGTAATTTTAGGGTTGTAAGATCAGTATAATGTCAAGTAATTTTATGACTTCAGGATACACTTACATCAATAGAACATTCAAGTAAAGTGCAGGCAATCAATCTTAATCCTTGGTAAAAGAAACTACTCCCTCTATTTCATTGAAAGAGTCGATATTTAAATGTCAAAATTTTAGGATAAATTTAGATCTGCAGATATACGCTTTGTATGGATTAAGATTGTTTTGCTAATTTTAAGTTCAATATAATAATAAAAATTGTAGAAACTCAAACTCTATAAGCTTTAATGTTGAAACAACACCCTTTCAGAGACATATCCAAAAATAAAATGTACAACTTTTTTTAGCAGAACGGAGGGAGTATATTAATAGCCACTGGGGCACTAGTTTTAAAATCACATCTCATTCAAAGATTCCAATAGTAGCTAGTAGGCTGCAACATAGCATACCACTATACTTCAAATTTCAAACTACTATAATCAAGACCAAGCTTATCCCTAAATATCGCAAGTAGCAACATTAACATGCTCAAACAAAAACAAACACTAAACAATTGAACTTGAGCAGAGAGATGCTATCCTAAAATCAAAGCAAATAGCATCAACATCCAATCAAATTCTCCCTCATTAAGCAAAAACAAAACCACAAATCAACTATGTAGGAAAATTAAACCACCCTGAAATCAGTTAATAGGGTCAATTTGGATAGTGTAAAAATCGTAAGAAAAGGGGAATTGCTGAAATCAAGCGCAATATTTGAGGAACCAAACAGAGAGAGAAGTAGCAACCACAACAAAACCCAGACAACAAAATTAAAATAAAAAAATTGGTCAGACAGGTTTTGTTCTGTAACCTGTTTTAGGGCGCGATTGATCGGATCTTGGGTCGTAGATGCCGAAGAGAGAGATGAGGGAGCTGGTCATGTGTTGCCGGACCGGTGGCGAGGGCGGCGGCGATGAGGTAGATTGAAGGAGTATGCGCAGATCTGAGAGAGAGAGGAGATGCGATTAACATTCACCAAAACGCACACACATACACAGTAACACAAATCACATTCAATCCGAATTTTCTCCCTTAATTTCAACAACTAAAGAGGTAAAAGTCTTTCTCATAACCGCGTCAATTATTCACTATAGCACATCAATTCTGCACAATAATTGTGCATGAATTTAACGAAATCGATACTCTAGAGGTCTCGCTAATTTGTCAATAGCAAGCAATGCGAAGATGAATAGACGAAAACTTACTGCGTCTAGGAGCTCGGTGTCGAGCTGTTGAATAACGAGGGAAAAGCTTCGAGAAACTTTGTGAAGCATGGAGTAACAGAATCCCCAGTGTGGCTCCAGAGGGATCTGCTTCTCCGCTTTCTTTGCCGCCATTTTTAGCTTCAACAACGGGTAGAAATCAATCGACTAATAGACGCAAGACGGCAAGAGCGAGAGATGGAGAGAGAGAGAGAGCGAGAGATTGAGAGAAACTTACAGTGAGAGAGAGAGAAACGGCAGCCGGTAGATGAGGGTCGATTCGCGACGAGGTTGAGGGAGAAACGGCGGCCGGAGGAGACGATGGCCGATTCGCGACAGGTTGAGAGAGAGAAACGGCGGGGGAGGATTTGGGATTTTATTTGTGAGAGAGTGAGAGACTGAAATGAATGAGACGCAGAGCATTTGGGGATTTTGGGGGGTTTTTGGGGTTGGCGGTGGAGGGAGTTTTAATTTTCGGGAGCGCGAGATTTAATTTCAGCGACGAAAATTCGTCGCTGAAATTAATATTTGTTTTGAAATATTTTTTTGTAAATAAATAATGTTTTAAAATATTTATTTTTGTAAAATCCATTTATAAATTTTAAATAAATAATGATTTGAAATATTTGTGTTTTTGTAAAATCCTTTTGCATTTATATATATATATATATATATATATATATATATATATATATATATATATATACACACACACATTAAGGATTTAATATATAATATTAATAAATATACATTTATAATATGATATAAATTAATATTATATATTAAACTTTGTGTTATAGGTAAGTTGTAAAATATTTTTATTTTTGTAATTATGTTAATATTGATTAGATCATTTTATTGAATAATATATATTAAAATTAATATTTCAAATATCTATATATATATATATATTTGAAATATTAATTTAATAATATAATATTATTCAATAAAATGATGCTAATCAATATAATTACAAAAATAAAAATATTCAAATTACAACTTACTTTATATATTTAAGAAAATAATAACAAAATTATATAAATAGAGTAAATTTGAATTTGCATGTGGTCATACTGTGTTGCATGTCTCTAGCACATTCCGTCGTTAAATATTTTCATAATTTAATTTCAATTTAATTCCAGCAACGCAATTTTTCGTCGCTAAATATTTTCAAAATTTAAAATTAGGGAAACCCGCTAAACGAATTGATGCTTTGTCATGAACAAGTATTTGATCAGATTGGGTTTTTGATGGATTGATAAAATGTAACCATAATCGATCGATTGTTACATAGAGTTTTTCATGTTATAATGGTTCATCGTAATACCATTTCGCCAATAGGCGAGCGAAGTTTTCATGTTATAATGGTCCATCGTAATCTATTATAGTTAGTTAAGTTAAGTTAAGTTAAGTTAAGCTAAGAAGTTAAGTTGCATTGAAGTTAAGAAGTTAAAGTTAAGCGTTAAGTTAAGTTAAGTTAAGTTAAGATAAGTTAGAAGTTAGAAGTTAAGAAGTTAAGTTTAAGTTAAGTTAAGTTAAGTTAAGTTATGCGTTAAGTTAAGTTAAGTTAAAGCGTTAAGTTAAGTTAAGTTAAAAATTAGAAGTTAAGATTACGTTAAGTTAAGTTAAGTTAAGTTTAAAGAAGTTATGTTAAGTTAAGTTATGTTAAGTTGGTTAAGTTAAGCGTTAAGTAGAAGTTAAGTTAAGAAGTTAAGTTAAGTTAAGTTAAATTCGTTTAAGTTAAGTTAAGTTAGAGAGTTAAGTTAAGTTAAAAAGCTAAGTTAAGTTAAGTTAAGTTAAAAAGGCAGAAGTTAAGTTAACTAAGTTAAGTTAAGTTAAGTTAAGTTACGTTAGATTTAAGTTAAGTCATCATACTCATTTAAGTTAAGTTAAGTACTCCATTATACCATTTCACTAATAGAGCGTAAGTTACAAGTTAAGGCTAAGTTAAGTTAAGTTAAGTTAAGTTAAGTTAAAGTTATTAAAAGTTTTTAAGTTAAGTTAAGGTTTAAGTTAAGAAGTTAAGTTACGTTAAGAAGTTAAGTTAAGTTACATTAAAGCTAAGTTAAGTTAAATTAACATTTCAAATATTATTTTTCTAATTTAGAAGTTAAGTTAAGTTAAGTTACGTTAAGTTAAATTGTAATGTGAAAGTTTTAATTTTTTATAATTATAAGTTAAGTTAAAAGATATTATATTATTAAATTACATTTCAAATATTAATAATAGTAATAATAATAATAATAATAATAATAATAATAATAATACTTACTAATTAAGAAGCAATAATAATAATAATAATAATAATAATAATAATAATAATAATAATAATAATAATAATAATAATAATAATAATAATAATAATAATAATAATTAAGCTAGAAGTTAAGCTAAGTTAGCAAGTTAATTGGTTGGTTCGGTTAAGTTATAAGTTCGGAGGCAGAGTTAAGACAGAATGTTTTTTAGTTAAGTTAAGTTAAGTTAAGTGCATGTTATAATGGTTACATTTAAGCAATAAGCTAAGTTAAGTTAAGTTGGCAAAATTTAGAGGGGGTTGAATAGGTTACTTTAAAAAGTTAAGTTCTTGAAAGTTACTTGCGATTATATGAAAAGTTACTTTAAGTTAAGCTAAGTTAAGTTAAGTTAAGTTATATATTTATTACGTTTTCAGTTAAGTTGCGTTATGTTAAAAGTTAAGTTAAGTTAATTAAGTTAAGTTACATTAAATTTTTTAAGTTAAGTTAAGTTACTTATTTAGAAGTTAAGTTAAGTTAAGTTAAAAAGTTAAGTTAGGTTAGGGTTAAGTTAAGTTAAGTTACATTAAGTTAAGTTAATTAAGTTAAGTTAAGTTACGTTAAATTAAGTTAAGTTAAGTTAAGTTGCGTTAGTTTAAGGATTAAGTTATGTTGCGTTAAGTTAAGTTAAGTTAAGTTACGTTAAGATTAAGTTAAACTAAGTTAAGTTAATTACGTTAAGTTAGTTAAAGTTAAGTTAAGTGCTAAGTTAAGTTAAGCGTTAAGTTAAGTTAAAATTAGTTAATTTAAATTTAAGTTAAGTTAAGTTAAGTTGCGTTAAGTTAAGTTAAGCTAAGTTAAGTTAAGTTAAAAAGTTAAGTTAAGTTAAGTTAAGTTAAGTTGAGTTAAGTTAAGATTAAGCTAAGTTAAGTTACGTTTGATTAAAGTTAAGTTAAGTTAAAAGTTGCGTAGTTAAGTTAAGTTGCGTTGCTTTGGTAAGTTAAGTTAAGCGTTTTTAAGTTAAGTTAAGTTAAGTTAAGTTAAGCTAAGTTAAGTTAAGTTAAGTTAAGTTAAGTTACGTTAAGTTAAGTTAAGTTACGTTAAGTTAAGTTAAGTTACATTACGTTTAAGCTAAGTTAAGTTAAGTTAAGTTAAGTTATGTTAAGTTAAGTTAAGCTAGAAGATTAAGTTAAGTTAAGTTAAGTTAAGTTAAGTTAAGTTAAGCTAAGTTAGAAGTTAAGTTAAGTTAAGTTAAGTTAAGTTAGAAGTTAAGTTAAGTTAAGTTAAGTTAAGTTAAGTTAAGTTAAGAAGTTAAGTTAAGTTAAGTTAAGTTGAGTAAGCTAAGTTAAGTTAAGTTAAGTTAGCGATTAAGTTAAGTTAAGTTAAGTTGATTAAAGTTAAGTTAAGTTAGTTAAGTTAAGTTAAGTTAAGTTTAAGTTACGTTAAAATTTGGTTTTAGTTAAGTTAAGTTAAGTTAAGCTAAGTTAAGTTAAGTTAGCTAAGTTAAAGTTAAAGTTAAGTTTGCGTTAAGTTAAGTTACGTTAAGTTACATTACGTTGCGTTACGTTTCGTTAAGAAGTTAAGTTAAAGTTAAGTTACCATCTCGCTTAATAGGCGTAGCGTGTTTTCATGTTATAATGGTCCATCGTACTCCATTATAACATTTCGCCAATAAGCAAGCGTGTTTTCATGTTATAATGGTTAATGTACGTCCATTATACCATTTAAAGTTACGTAACGTGTTTCATGTTATAATGGTCCATCGTACTCCATTATACAATTTAAATCAATAGGCGTAGCATGTTTTTCATGGTATAATGGTCTATCGTACTCCATTATACCAGTTATTTAATAGGCGTATCATGTTTCATGTTATAATGGTCCATCGTCGCTCCGTTATACCATTTCGCTTGATTAAGGCGTAGCGTGTTTTCATGTTATAATGGTCTATCGTACTCCATTATACCATTTCGCTAATAGAGCGTATCATGTTTCATGTTATAATGGTCCATCGTACTCCATTATACCATTTCGTAATAAGCGTAGCGTGTTTTCATGTTATAATGGTCTTGCTCATTATACCATTTCGCTTATAGTATCATGTTTCATGTTATAATGGTCCATCGTACTCCATTATACCATTTCGTGCCAATAGCGTAGCATGTTTTCATGTTATAATGGTCTATCGTACTCCATTATACCATTTCGCTAATAGATGTATCGTGTTTCATGTTATAATGGTTCATCATACTCCATTATACCATTTAAATTCGATAGGCTACGTGTTTCATGTTATAATTCCAAGTCATTATAACATTTCACCATTAATACGTTGCGTTAAGCGTAACGTGTTTTCATGTTATAATGGTCCATCGTACTCCATTATACCATTTAAGTTAATAAGCGTAGTTACGTGTTTTCATGTTATAATGGATTAAAGTAAGTAATTAGTTATCTTAATTTCAGATAAGGCGAAGTAGTGTTAAGTTCATGTTAAGTTCGTTAAGTTAGTTAAGTTAAGCTAAGTTAAGTTAGAAGTTAGTTAAGTTAAGTTAAGTTGTTTAAGTTAAGTTAAAAGTTAAGTTAAGTTAAGTTGCATTACGTTAAGTTAAGTTAAGTTACGCGTTAAGTTAGTTGCGTTGCGTTAGTTAAGCTAAGTTAAGTTAAGTTAGAAGTTGCGTTTAAGTTAGTTAAGTTAAGTTAACGTTACGTTAAGTTGAAGTTAAGTTAAGTTAAGTTAAGTTCAAGATTAGTTAAGTTAAGTTAAGTTAAGTTGTAATGTGAATGTTAAGTTAATTAAGTTTTATAATTATATTGATGCTAATCATTAAGTTAATTATTGATATTATATTATTAAATTAACATTTCAAATATTAAAAAATTAAGTTAATTTAGGTTGGATTTCAATTTAAGTTAACGGTGTGTTACGTTAAGTTACATTAAGTTAAGTTGTAATATGAATGTTTTAATTTTAAGAAGTTGTAAAGAATTATATTAATGCTAATCATTTTAATTATTGATATTACGTTATTATTAATTTAAGTTAATTTAAAATATTATTAAGTTAATAAGTTAATTTCAATTTAAGTTAAATGCGTTACGTTAAGTTAAGTTGTAATACGTTGAATGTTAGGGTTAATTTTTGTAATTATATTGATGCTAATCATTAAAGTTAATTATTGATATTATATCATTAATTTAAAATTTAAAATATTATTAAGATTAATTTAATTTCAATTTAAGTTAACGTTACGTTACGTTAAATTAAGTTGTAATGTGAATGTTTTAATTTTTATAATTATATTGATGCTAATCATTTTAATTATTGAGGGTATTATATTATTAAATTAAGTTGCATTTCAAATATTATTAAGTTAATTTAATTTCAATTTAAGTTAACGTGCGTTACGTTAAGTTAAGTTGTAAGTTGAATGTTTTAATTAAGTTTTGTAATTAAGATACGATGCTAATCATTTTAAGTTAATTGATATTATATTGAGATTAAATTAACATTTCAAATATTAATTTAATTTAATTTCAATTTAAGTTTACGTTACGTTAAGTTAAGCTAAGTTAAGTTAAGTTAAGTTGTAATGTGAATGTTTTTATTAGGATTAAGTTGTAATTATATTGATGCTAATCATTAAGTTAATTATTGATATTATATTATTAAATTAACATTTCAAATATTATTAAGTTAATTTAAGAAGTTAATAGTTAAGTTAAGTTAAAGTTATGTCCAAGTTAAGTTAAGTTAGAAGTTAAATGCGTTAAGTTTAGAGATTAAGTTAAGTTAAGTGAAGTTGAGTTAAGTTAAAGTTAAGTTAAGTTAAGTTAAGTTAAGTTCGTTAAGTTATGTTAAGTTACGTTAAGTTACGTTAAGTTGTAATTTGAATGTTTTATTTTTTGTAATTATATTGATGCTAATCATTTTAATTATTGATATTATATTATTAAATTAACATTTCAAATATTAATTTAATTTAATTTCAAATTAATTTCATATTTTTGATATTTTATATTAATTAAAATTCAATTTAATTTTTCATTATCGGTGGCGGAAATTCAATTTTAAACGCCTTTAGCGACGAATTTTCAAATCATTGAAATATTTAATTAAATTTTAAATGCCTTTAGTGACGGAATTTTAAATCGTGAAATTCATTTTAATTAATTTTTAAAGCCTTTAGCGACGAAATTTTAAAATTCATTTGAAATTCAATTTTAATTAAATTTTAACGCCTTTAGCGACGGAATTTTCCGTCGTGAAATTCAATTTTAATTAATTTT